>QEOT01007711.1:200588-292251 GCA_003123785.1 Pterocarya stenoptera | reverse complement strand
ATTCAATTCGTAACAGCTCAAACTTTTTTGAAAAAGTGGTGATATTTTATAAAGATATATGTTTAGAGGTCGTTAATTTGAATTCTCACTTATTTAATTAAATATTCTATATTAGGTGGTCTACTTATTAAAAGAGTCTAGCTCACATATGAAGGTATAAATTGAATGATTAAATTCCAATGTATCTTAGGGACCAGTACTGGTATGACAAAGTACGTACGTGTACGTGTTAGGCCAGGATGGTTTATCTACTATATATATTTTTGATATATAATTTATATATTTATATATATATAATTAGGTTGTGGGATTCTTAATTATTTCCGATCCAATTTGGAGGAAAACCTTGTACTAATATTAAGAACAACGTTTTTCTCTCAACTAAATTGGATGAAATTTTCTCCAATCCATGCATTTAAAAGTATCATGTCATGGTAGTCTTGTAAGAGGAATACTATACATAAGCAATTATTCACTCCTACAACTCTCACACCTGACTGTTTTTTTTTTTCTCTCTCTTTTCCTAGTCTAAGAATATAATAATGTGAAAATTTATGATCAGTAGAAATCTAATCTTTTATGAATATAATGTGACAATTGATAACTTTAGATGTAATTTATGAGTAGAAATCTTAGATCAAACTGATCAACATAATTGTGATGTGACAGGTGTACATGCAGTGGGAGACAAATAATGAGTTAAATGAGATTTCTACGCGGTCGAAATCCAGGCAGCTGCATAAGAGCATGTCTAAGTCGTTGGAGGCATCTAATGAGTTAGAGGAGATTTCTATGAGGTCGAAATCCCCAAGTTTAGATAATTTTACCACTTAATAATTAATCTAGTACTATTGTTATCAAATGCTCTGATCTTGCTCTTTGTCAAAATGCAATAAATAGATTGTTTAAGAGGACTTGTATAATTATGTTGTGGATTAAATATTGCAATCAATTTTTTTCAAGTTATTAGATTAATTACATTGAGTCTGCTCTCTGTTACATCTGGCGACTAGTGGAGGAGAAGTAGCGAAGTCCGGGCCTATTTCTGATCCTAGTGATCTGAAATAGGAGGTTGGAAGTCCCTGATCGTCACTTCCAGGTGGAGATTGAGGAGAAATGGAGAATTTGGAGGAGATTTGGGACCGTTTACAACTAAATGAGGAAGAAAACGATCCGATCCAGATCAATTTGGGATAGGAGATAAGGTTGAAGGCGAAGAGAAGTTTGGTGGGGAAAATTATTTCAGATTGTGTAATAAGCAAAGAAGTGGTCCGGAGGACAATGGAGAAGATCTGGAGGGTGGGTAAGCCTTTGGAGTTCCATGAATTTCGGCCAAACAGCTTCATCATAACCTTTGCAAACCCGGGAGATAAGAACAGAGTGTTGAGAGGCAAACCCTAGCTTTTTGACAATTGTTTGCTCATATTGAAGCTGTTTGATGGAATTACCCAACCACACAAAATGTGTTTCGATTATGAGGAGCTCTGGGTACAGATGCACAACTTACGCCTAGCATGTATGAACAAATGCATAGGAGAACAGATTGGGGGTTCTATTAGGAAGGTTGTGGAGGTGGATGTTCGGGAAAATGGTATGGGATGGGGAAGTTTCCTGAGGGTGAGAGTTGAATGTGATCTGCGCAAAGTGGTGGCTCGAGGTAGAATAGTAAACCTTCTAGGGGAGAATATGTGGGTGCCTTTACGTATGAGAAACTCCCCGAGAATGTGTTTTAGATGTGGTCGTATCCTCCATCCACCACTAGGCTGTACAGGTGAAGCAGCAGGTGTTGGGGGTCAATTTGGTCCCTGGTTGAGGGCGGGCTAGTTTAAATTCACAAGATCCGAAGGTGCAAGGGAGAGGATGGATGCGGAAACTTTTGATGATGGTAGTCAGGAGGAGACACGTTCTGTCACAGAGGAGGAGATGAGATCAAAGGGGGAAATCCCGAGAAAAACAGAGGGTGTGGAATCAGAAGTTGAGGCAGGAAAGGAGCGCTTCCAAAATGTGGAAATAGGGAAGAACTCTAACAGGGAGGAAGGGGAAAACTAGGATTTGGTTCTAATCTGTCTGAAGGGGGAGGCTTGGGGGATAGAAGAAGGGAAGGAAAACCAGTTCAAAGATGGAGGTTCGATGGGGATAAAAACTTCCAGGAGTGACCCAACTAAAAGAAAAAAACACCGAGACGAGGACAATGGAAAAGGAGGGCACGGGAAAAGTCAAACTCAGGTGAGTCTTCTAACTTGAATGTGGGTTTTAAAAGATTGATAGATGAGATTGAGGGTGGGGGAGAGAAGAGTGGAAGAATTAGTAAACTGAGAAGGGAAGAAGGGGTAGTTGCTCTGGGTATAGAAACTGTTATGGAGGAAGCTGCTAGGCAGTCTCGCCATTTACCATGAGTCTACTCAATTGGAACTGCTTGGGAACCCTCGGATAGTTCAGGACCTCCACATGATGGTGGAGGAAAAGAAACCCAGTTTGATTTTCCTAATTGAAACCAAGCTTAGGAAAGGAGAGATGGAAATTGTAAAGAGGAAGCTGAAATTTGAAGGTTGCTTGGTGGTAGAACCGATAGGGAGGAAAGGGGGTTTGGCCTTGTTATGGAGAAATGTAGAGGAGGTGGAGATTTACAATTTCTTACAGTGGCATATTAGTGCCTGGGTAAGTGTGGAAGAATTGAATGTGAAGTGGTTGATGACTGGCTTCTATGGCCAACATGAAACTGGTAGAAGGAAGGAGTCATGGAATCTGTTGAGCAAGTTGAAACCAAGAGAATAGGTGGCTTGGTGTGTTATTGGGGATTTCAATGAGATCCTTGCCCAAATAGAAAAAGTTGGTGGAAAATAGAGGGAAGAATGGCAAATGGCACATTTCAGAGATGCTCTGGTAGAGAATGAGCTGACTGACTTGGGGTGTAGAGGGGATTTTTTCACATGGAACAACAAGTACTCTGACAATACTTTTACAAAAGAAAGATTAGACAGGGGGTGGCAAATAAACAATGGTTGAGAAGTTTTAAAGGAACTGAGGTGGAGGTATTAACAGGGAGATGTTCTGACCATAGGCCACTATTCTTATCTATGAAGGAACCCCTTCCTCAAAATAGGAAAAACAATTCCTTTTTAGATTTGAAGCGAGCTGGACGTGAGAGGAGGGGTGTGAGAGCTTAATAGAGAGGGAGTGGTATGGGAACAGGCCATCAACAGATCCTATTAAAAGAGTTTAGCGGCTGCTGAGAAGCTGCAGTGGGGCTCTCTTGGGGATGGAGTAGAAGTATGAAAAGGAATTGGTTTAAAGAAATAAAAGAAAAAACAGAAGAAATAAAAGCTCTACAATAGAGGGAGGGCCTTCACAACTCTGAATTGATAAAGCAACTTCAAGTGGAGGTTGGGGACTTGATGGAGAAAGAGGATCTGAAATGGAAGCAGAGGGCTAAACGCAATTGGTACTAGTTGGGGGACAAAAACACGAAATTCTTTCATGCATGTGCCACTCAAAGAAAAAGGAAGAACTGTATCAAGTCTGTTGTTGGCTCAGAGTTGAATGAGAGATCTGAACCAGAAGGTATCACATCAGCTTTTGTGAAGCATTTCATAGGAGTTTTCAGTTCAAGCAACCCCTCAAGGGAGGGGATAACAAGATGCTTAAAATTTATCCAAACTAAAGTGACGAAGGATATGAATTCAAAACTATTAAGAGCTTTTACAAGAGAGGAGGTAGAGAGAGCTATGTTCCAAATTGGCCCTTTAAAGTCCCCCAGACCAGACGGCTATGGAGCATATTTTTACCAAAGCTACTGGAGTATAGTCGGAGATGAAGGGTGCAATGCAGTGTTGAGCTACTTGAGAGGCGGGAGTATGGAGACTTCTCTAAACCACACATATCCGGCCCTTATCCCAAAGATAATGAACCCCATCTCAGTAAGTGATTATCAGCCTATTAGCCTTTGAAATGTCTTTTACAAGATTATTGCAAAAACTTTGGCTAATAGGCTGAAAACAGTTTTAAATGAGATTATTTCTACTAACCAGAGTGCTTTTATTCCTAGAAGAATTATTACAGACAACGTGATGGTGGCTAATGAAGGCCTCCACTCGATGAAGATAAGGAAAAAAGGTAAAGCTGGTTATATGGCCATTAAGGTGGATATGTCAAAAGCCTACGATAGGGTGGAATGGCCTTTTCTAGAGGCCATTATGTTAAAGATGGGTTTCGACAAAAAATGGGTTGCTTTGATAATGGGATGTGTTACTATTGTATCATATGCTTTTCTAGTAAATGGAAACTCAAATGGGTGGAGCACTCCATCAAGGGGAATAAAGCAGGGAGATCCGTTATCCCCCTGCCTATTTTTGTTGTGTGCTGAAGAGTTTAGTTCTCTTATCAATCAAGCAGAAAGTGATGGGGTTATTAAGGGGGTCAATGTAGTGAGAGGAGGGCTACGAATCTCCCATCTATTATTCGCTGATGATTGTGTGATATTTGGGAGGGCAAACATGGAAGAATGGAAGAAAATCAGTAACATCCTGGGTGTCTATGAGGAAGCTTCAGGGCAGTGTTTGAACAGAAGCAAAGCTGCCATCTTCTTCGGCTCAAATGTAAGAAAGGCCGATAAGCAGTTGATCCTAAGTGAGGTGGGAGCTAGTAGCAACAGTAATTACGAGAAGCATTTGGGTTTACCCACTATGGTAGGAAGATCCAAATATAAAGCCTTTAGAGGAATAAAGGAGAGAGTGTGGAAAAAGATAAATTGTTGGAGAAATGAGTTTCTTTCCTTTCCTGGTAAGGAAGTGCTCATAAAGGCAGTGGTGCAAGCTATCCCTACTTATAATATGAGTGTTTTTAAAATCCCGGTGAAGCTGTGTAAGGAAATGTCAACAATGATGGCCCGTTTTTGGTGGGGGCATAAGCAAAATGAGCGCAAGATTCATTGGAGGAGTTGGGATAAGATGGGGGTGACAAAAGAAAAGGGGGTTTGGGCTTTAGAAATTTGGAAAGTTTCAACCAATCACTTTTAGCAAAACAGTGTTGGAGGATCATCACAAATCCATCTTCTTTGGCAACTAGAATTTTAAAGGAGAAATACTTCAAGACATCTGACTTGCTTATGTTAAACCTGGGATCTAGACCATCACTTATTTGGAGAAGTTTATGGGAATCTTTCGAGCTACTGAAGGAAGGCCTGATTTGGAGAGTGGGCAATGAACAAAACATTAACATATGGGGGGATAGTTGGATCCCAAAGGCCTCTACTTTTTGCATCCAATCTCCAATATAGAAATTGAATAAGTCCTCAAGAGTGATAGAGCTTATAGATGAGGAGAACAAATGTTGGAGGGAAGCTCTAGTCAAGGAGATTTTTGTTGAAGAAGAGGCTAAGCTGATTTGTTCCATCCCCATTAGCCTTACTGGTCAACAAGATAGAAGGATTTGGGCTCACACAAAGAATGGTCTCTTCACGGTTAGGAGTGCTTATCATCTAGAGATGGCAAGGACGCAGAGACATAAATGGGAGTCCTCAAGAGCCTCTGAAAAGGTTGAAGCATGGAAGATCCTCTGGAGCTTGAAGATTCTGGGAGTCGTTAAAACTTTTCTTTGGAAGGCCATTAATGATAGTCTTCCAACAAAGAAAAACCTATTCCAAAGGAAGATTGGTGAGTCTAACCTATGCCCGATATGTTTGTTGGAGGTGGAAACAGTGAGCCATGTCTTATGGAGCTGTGGGGCAGCCTCGGATGTGTGGTTTGAACATGCAGGATCCATTCATAAACGGCCTTGCAAAGAAGAGGAGTTTGCTCATACCTGGGAGAACCTAGCAAAATCCATTCTAGTTGAGGAGTTGGAAGTGGTTGCAGTTACTATGAGGAGCTTGTGGATGCGTAGAAACAAACTTATATTTGAGCAGTCATTTGCTAGTCCAAAAGCGCTAGTGTAGTCTACAAGGAGGATGTTAGAGGAGTTTAAGGAAGCTCAATGCAGACCCACGATAGCAGAGGAATCTAGGAGGGGAAGGAGAAACCAAACCAGATGGCAGGCTCTAGGAGACAACTATGTTAAACTAAACTGGGATGCTGCTATGGACCTGAAAGGGAAAAGAATAGGAGCTGGTTTGATAATCAGAGATTCAAGGGGGGACGTGCAAGTGGCGTTGTGCATGAGTAGAGGAGGAGTTTCTCATCCAGTGGTAGCAGAAATTATGGCTCTGTGGAGAGCAGTGGAGCTTTGCCTAGAGTTAAATATTTCAAATGTGGTTTTTGAAGGGGATGCTCAGGTAGTGACAAAGGCAGTGAGTTGTGAGGAGGAAAACTATTCATGGTATGGAAATCTAATTGAAGATGTCAGAAGCTATTTCAAAACAAGGATTGGGTGGAAGATTCAACATGTGTTAAGAGAGAGGAATACAATGGTTCATGTTTTGGCCAAATCTGCTCTTTCTAGGGTAGAGGAATTTGTTTGGATTGAGGAATGTCCAATGGAAGTATATAGAGAATACTCATACGATAAACTCTGTACAAACAGATACAATTGATGAATGAGAATATACTACACGATTTATTAAAAAAAAAGACAAAGTTATTAGATTAATTGCAGTCGCTTGATTTCAATATTGAGTGGTTATATATAAGATCAGTAGGAAACCATAAATAAATAATTGTGTAACAATAAATGAAAGCGATAATATTGTTGCACATTATCAATTTGAGAAAGGAAAAAGTAGGCTCGCACCTTCAAATTATTGGGTGTTGTATTTTAATATTCTGCACCATTATCCATGAAAATCTTGATAGTCGGATATTCTTGATGGTGCGATATGTTAATTTAGATAGTATTAATTTTTGGTGCAAAATACAAAAATCCTACTGTTATTGTATTCTTTTTATAGGATGTTTTGAGGTCTTTGCGACCTAAGAATTAAGTACAGCTTCATTAATGTATAGATCAACCAAAGCAGCCGCATCTCAAATTGGCAAGTTGTCACTACAATTTAATGAGCTTGTCCTCTCCAACAAATCATGTAAGCTCTAAATCAAATACTATAAATAAAAGATAAGAGGGGCAAAGAGCCGAACGAGTGTATCCTAACAATCAATACAAGCCAGAAAAATATACATAAATAAAAACAAACGATCAAGAATATTTGACAAAACAGGTTTGGTATCACTTTTTTTCTTGACCCAATGCATGCGTAGTTATAAATTAAAGAGATGGCCCCGCCTTGAAAGCCGCTGAAAGAAGATCTTAATTTCTTTTAAAGAGATGTACGTCTAATCTCATACAAAAGTAGTGGAGAAACCTTTGGTGTGACATTAACGCATGAGATTAATTCCAAAAAAAAGAAAAACCTTTCCTACCTGCTTCTTGACGCTCATGGTTGATCTACAGAGAAAATTCTTTGTTAGTATAAAATAGGTGTGTTGGCATATTCAAATGACAACCTCTGTTAAATTGTGTTGTAATAGTGCTAAGTGGGATAAAGTAAAAAGGGATTGAAGTCAGCTCAACATGGCTCGAGCGGAACCCATATAGAGCTCAGTTCTTTCAACACTCGCTTGACATGGCACTCGAGCAGACATTCATACAGAGAGTTCGCTAACCATCGACTCGACATAGCTCTTGAGCGAAATCCGAACAGAGTGTTCGCTTAACACTCACTCGACATGGCGCTCGAGCGGTAACCCAGACAGAGAATTAGCTCGACATCCGCTTAACTTATGGCATGAGCGACTCTTGGTTATAACATGCTCTTGAACTCACTCGACACTCTACTCGAGCAAATATTCAAAAATATGACTTTGACTAGGATTTCAGCGTTGTGTTCCATGCATACTATAAACGGAAGCTTGTTCTTTTCTTCAGTTGGCAAGCACACATAGAGCATAAAGAGAGCAAAACATATAGAGAAAGATTCCATTCCATATACTTTCATTTTCTCTTAAATCAGATCCCCATATTACTGTGCTTGAGGTCAACTACTGCTAAATCATTTGGTGTGAATGTTCTTTGGCTAGAAGGGATTATGGAGTTGCCGTTGGAGTAGAGATCGAGAGGTTCTCTCGGTGAAGTTATAGAAAGGCTGAAGTTCCAAAGCTAGATGCATGCAAAGACCGAGTGGGCCACGCCTAATGTTGCAAGCTAGATATAGCTACTACAAGGGTCTTGTGAGTGTTTCTAAATTGGTTGTAACAAACTAAATTTCTATAGTGAATTTTAGATGATGAATTACACCCGGAGTAGTTTTAGATTTTGAAGACGTTCTTCAAACGAGTTTCTACTTTGTGACCAAATTGATGTTTTGATTATTTTTATGTGAATTGTTTTATTGATGATTGCTTGTTTGACAATATTTTTAAATAGTACATTAAAATTGAATTACACCTATTCACCCCCTCTAGATGTTGTAGTAACCACTGATCTTTCACTTTTTGCTACTTCCCAACCGGGGAGAAAAAAGTAATGTGGTACACAATGGGGAATTAAGTTGCCCTTAGAAAAGCTGAAAAAAGGTGTTTTCCTAATCTATTTTCCATTTTCTCAGTAACCGAATTATTCAGCCTATTGTAATGCCAAAATAAGTTCGTACGTTGGGTCTATAAATATATAGTTTGAAGGTTCATAATATTCTGTATTTTCAACTCTGTATCGTCGTTGATCAGCTAATTCGCGCGCATGCATCGGCAAGATATCTCTTGCAATGTAGAATTGCGGCATGCGAAGGTGTTGTGTGTATCTAGTTTTGTGTTTTGGAAGCTACGGATCAATTAATGCGAATGAGCCGTCTAGTAATTTTGTGTTGTATAATGGTTAGGTTCCTTGGTTTGTTGGCGGTTGAGTATAGAGGCAGTACTCCCTCGTCTCAAGCTTAATTTGTTCGATCTTTTTATTTACCAATTACTTATTTATTGGCATTCATAAATATGCAGTTGCTTATTTACCTCCATTTTGTATAGTTTTTGTTCAATACTTGTAGTTCTTTAGTGCATATATTTAATAGTATTTGCAACAAAATAAAGTATTCCTTGCAAAAGCTTATTTGTGACAAAAACAATCATTTGAAATTGTTCGTAATGGATCCCATGATTCATGTAGTGTCCAAATGGGTGGAAACTTACAAATAGTTAATTAACTCCCCACCATTAGCATTTAATTTCAGGATATCAACGCAGCTCAACCCCAACGGCTTTGCACCAATCATGGGCATATACCCAATACAGATTCACGTCTATATACATGGCAACTCACCGAACGGCTAGCCTATATATGAGAACCTCTCAACCCAACGGAAGCATATAGATAATCACAACTTTATTTTCCCTTGTATAATCTTGCATTCCAACCGTCAATACAACTAGTATTATTCATAATAGAACCTTGAACCTTGTATATAAATGAATACAAAGACTGTCGGCACTCTCACAGTGAGTGAGTATTTTTCTCAAACACCTTGTGTGCACTCTTCTTCATGGTACCAAAGCCAGTGTGAGAGTAACAAAGTCTTCCTCCCATGGCTACCATCTCCCTCAACGTTGGGCATTTTGTTACCTTGTGCCTCACCAACTCTAATTACCCACTGCAGCATGAGCAAATTTTGGCGTTGGCAGAAAGCCAAGACCTGGTTGATCATCTTCTCGGTGAGAGCTCGGTGCCAACAACATATGGTGCCCTTGATTGGGCTTCGGGCTCTGATCAGAGCTCCTTTAGTGAAGAATTTATTCGGTTGCGCAAATCAGATAGGCTACCTCGTGGGTGGATCATTGCCACCCTTTCAGACGAGGAACTTACCCTTGTTGTCAGGTTGGAGTCAGCTACTTAGGTCCGGTCCTCCTTGAAGGAAGTCTATGCCCAGGATTCATAGAAGTGTGAGTTCCACTTTACCTAGCAGCTTACATATCTGTGGATGGAACCAAACACCACCCTAACCGATCACTTACGCACTTTCAAAGGTCTCTGTGATAGCCCTGCTGCCATCGAGTGCCCTGTTCAACATAAGATGAAGCTCCTCTCTATTGAATAGCCTTGGGGCTAAATATGGGCCTTTCACAACGCCCACATTGAAGCCTCCCATGCCCACTTATGCAGAATTGATCCATCTGCTTCAAGGTTTTGAGATTCGGTCTTCTCTCCACGAGGCTTCCAGCTGATCTCCTTGTGCTTTTTATGGACATAAATCAAACCTCCACGGCGCCAAAGACAATCGTTCCTATGGGCAAAATCAATCTCACTCATTTTCTTCAACGGGGCGCGGGTTTACACCGGCAATGAATTCTACTCGCACCGCCTCTGTTTCTCAAGCTCCAAACAACAGTGGCTCATCTGATCGGGTTCTTGTTGAGAGGTGGCTTGAATCCTGTTGAAAAAATGCATTTACAGATTGCTCGCTCAAGTGGTGTCTTTGTCGCTCGGCGACACTTCAACCCAAGAGTTCGCTCATCAGTTGCTCGATAGTTAGCTTGAGCTGGACACAACTCAAGAGTTCTCTCTACACCCGCTCGACACTCAGCTTGAGCGGAATGGAAACCTGTGAGTTTGCTCATCAGTTGCTCAACAGTCCTCTTGAGCGGGATGCAAAGCCTAACTCTCGCTCGAGCACCACTCGATACTTCGCTTGAGCAAATATTCGTATTCCAGAGTTCCGCGCCATTTCAATATAAATACGAATGTTTTCATTCTATTTTTCACTTTTTAAGTTGAAGTTGCCAAGAACTTATAGAGAGAGAAAGAGTGGTTCTCTTGTGATATTCTCAAGAGTGTATTGATACTTTGGGAAGTCGATTTTGTAATTAATCTCTTGTACTCCATGTTCGTTGACAGTGAATTCATTGAGATCTACCCCGCTTGTGGACGTAGACTCACATTGAGCCAAACCACTTAAATCTTAGTGTTCTGTGTGTGAATGTTGTTATTTCTTTTGTTTGTTTCCGCTGTTGTATTTCAAATTAGCCTTTGATAATTGAGTTATCCCAACAAACTGGTATCAATGCGCCAGGCTATGTGCGAGATCTTGAGAGATGGCTACGGCAAAGTTTGAAAAGGAGAAACTCGACCGTCAAAACAACTTCAGTTTGTGGCGCATCAAGATAAAGGCTTTGATGCAAATGCAGAGCATAACTCCCAGGCGAAGACTGCTCCGTGAATCATGGAAGATGGAGACTCATTCGGCTGTTACATGGAAGATTAAGTTTTATTCGGCTATTACAATTCTTATCTATTGATTTCAAAATTCTGTTGCTAAGTTGTTGTTATTTCTTTCCTAATTTATTTCCGTAAGATTCTATTGCTATGTTAGCAATCCTTTCCTAGTTTATTTCCTGATTTATAGCACAACATGTAACCTTTTAAATATGGTAGTGATGAAGAGAAAAGGCAGTTGCTGTTTTTGACAATATTGGATTTTATTTCAAAATGAAGAGATTTCATTAGAAGAGAGATTCTATTTGTATTTTATTCCATCTTAACGTCAACGTGAGGTTGGCTCTTGAGAGTTTGCACCATTTTTGGCATCAGAGAAAGGTTTCCTTCCTCAAGGAATTCAATATTTCATGCCTGTAACCCGTAGTGGTAATTCTTACAATATGTCAAATAACCAAAACCAAAACACTGATCTACCCCAACTACAAGCACAGATCACCCAACTTGCATCTATTCTAGAACAAATCATTCATAGATTGGATACAATGGAGGAGCGTCAAACCCGAGATGAGTTTGTACCTCATAATAGGAGGATGCGTGGGCCTCCTCCGGAAGCTGAAGTAGACGGTAGTGAAGGGAATGAAGAGGATGAAGATTACAGGGAAAGGAACAGGGGATTTGGTGATCGTGAAGCTCGCTTTGGGTGAAATGGTCGTGAAATTCCCAGGGGACGAGGAGGGCGTGGCTTCGACCGTCACCCTCATGATGAACTAACCAAGGGAATGAAGGTAGATATTCCAGACTTTCTTGGAAAATTGGACCCCAATGCTTTTGAAGATTGGTTGATGGCTATTGAGGATTATTTTGATTGGTTCTCTGTTTTCGAAGATAGAAAAGTGCATTATGTCCTTATGAAAGTAAAAGGACATGCACGAGCTTGGTGGAGTAGCGTAGAAGAGCAACTACGTCGTACTCAACGTGCGCCAGTGTCCAATTGGGAAGAAATGAAGGAGCGGCTAAAGGAGAAATATTTACCTATTGACTACGAGCAAATGATGTTTGAAGAGATGCTACAACTGAGGCAAGGGATATTGACTGTCGACCAGTACACAGACCGTTTCCATGAATTGACTGTCCGTAGCAAGGTGGGGGAAAACGAGCAACACACTCTAGCTCGTTATAGCACGAGGTTACGTAATGAGTTGCGAAAAGAGATGCTGATAGCACGAATCCTAAATGTTGATGAAGCTTATCAATTGGCTTTACGCATTGAAAAGCAACTGGGATTCTCCAATGGGAGACGCATGTCATCTACGGATCCCAGACAGGAGCGCGCATCAACACAATAATACCAGAAGCCATCTCTACCCACTGACCAGGGTAGACACGCCATGGTGGGTGACCAAAGCGGAAAGTCCGAACTTATGGGCGACGGGCCACAATGCTATAAGTGCAAGGGGTTTGGACATTTTTCTGTAGTATGTCCTACGAGAGAAAAAAAAATTGGCCTTTGTGTGTGAAAAATAACTTAGAATGGTGGACACAGTTGATGGAGTTGAAGAAGAAGAATAAGAAGTAAGTGATGGCGAATATGTAGAGCACTTAGGAGCAACTGACTTGCCCAGTTGTGTGATTCACCGAGTTTTGACTGGTACTAAGAAAAAGATCCAAGGTGTTGATCTTGATTGGAGGCGCACCAACATTTTCCATACCCGAATGGAGCATGGTGGTTGTGTGTTGAATGTAATAATTGACAACAGGAGTGGAATGAACGTAATTTCTAGTGATGCAGTGGAATGCTTGGGTTTGAGAACTGAAAAACATCCCACCCCTTATCGAGTAAGCTAGGTTAATGAAGATAACCCCATTTCAGTTAAGCATCGTTGCTTAGTGAGGTTCACAATGGGAAAAAATTACTCGAATGAGGCCTAGTGTGATGTGGTTCCCATGACCATTTGCCATTTGCTATTGGGTCGACCCTGGCTCTATGATAGAAAGGTGTTGTATGATGGGTATGCCAATTCTTACTCCTTTAAATTTAATGGCAAGAAATTCGTTTTAGACCCTTTGCAGATCTCTAAATTTGAAGCACAACCGAAACAAAAAAAGGTAGAAGCTGTTCCAGTGCTAACCATTCGACAGTTCACTCAAGCTCTAAAGGAAGAACAACTAGTGTTGTTAGTAGTGAACCGAGAGGCTAAACAGGATGACGGTATTATCCCCAACGAATTTACGAAGATGCTAGACAAGTTCCAAGAAATTATGCCCGATGAGATGCCGAAACAACTGCCACCAATGTGAGAGGTGCAACATGCCATTGATTTAATTCCAGTTTCTTCTCTGCCAAATCTACCTCATTACCGCATGAGCCCCAAGGAAAATGAGAAACTCAACCGACAAATTCAACAGTTGCTTGACAATGGTTTCATCCGAGAAAGTCTTAGCCCTTGTACTGTGCCAGTTCTACTTACACCTAAGAAGGATAATACTTGGAGGATGTGCGTCGATAGTAGAGCAATTAACAAAATAACAGTCAAATACCGATTTCCTATCCCACAGCTTGACGACATGCTTGACTTACTGAGTGGCGCATCCGTCTTTACAAAAATTGATCTTCGTAGCGGGTATCATCAAATTTGAATCCGTCCCGGAGATGAGTGGAAGACGGCATTCAAAACAAAAGATGGATTATTTGAGTGGTAGGTTATGCCTTTTGGGCTAACCAACGCACCAAGTACATTCATGCGTGTTATGACACAAGCACTTAAACCTTTCTTGGGCAAATTCATAGTCGTCTATTTTGATGATATTTTGATTTTTAGCCATTGTGTGCAGCAGGCATTAGAGACGTTGCAAAGAGAACGGCTTTTTATAAATCGTGGAAAGTGCTCCTTCATGAAGAATCGGGTGTATTTTCTGGGGTTTATTATCTCAGACCAGGGGGTTGAAGTCGATCCTACTAAGGTTTAAGCAATCCAAAGTTGGCCTGCTCCTCACAATTTTTTGGAAGTGCGCAGCTTCGGGTTGGCAACCTTTTATCGGCGTTTCATACGGAATTTCAGTGCCATCATGGCTCCCATTACTGAATGTTTGAAGTCCAAGAATTTTTTGTGGACAACAGCTGCTAATAAAGCATTCATTGAGATCAAAATAAAAATAGGAGAAGCTCCAGTTCTGAAGTTGCCGGATTTTTCCAAAATATTTGAAGTTGCATGTGATGCATCCCACGTGGGTGTAGGAGGAGTCCTCAGCCAAGAAGGCCATCCTATCACCTTCTATAGCGAGAAGCTCAATGAGACCCGTAGGCGATACTCGGCATATGATATGGAATTTTATGCGTTGGTTCAAACACTTAAGCATTGGCGCCCTTATTTGATCCATAGAGAATTTATTCTTTATACTGATCATGATTCATTAAAACATTTGAGTGCTCAAAGTAAGTTGAACTCAAGGCACGCTCGATGGATGGACTACCTACAGCAATTTGATTTCGTCATCAAGCATAAATCCGGAACTGAGAATAAGGTAGCCGACGCCTTAAGCAGGAGGCCACACTTGCTAATGGTCTCATCAGTTAATACTGTGGAGTTCGATAGCCTCAAGCAACAATATTCCACCGATAAGGACTTTAGTGCTATCTGGAGTACGCTCACGAATGGCATGGACCCAGTTCCGAATGCATTTTCAATCAAAGATGGATTTTTATTCCATGGCACTCAACTCTGCATTCCGTGTGGCTCCTTCAAAGAATTTATTATTTCAGAACTTCATGGAGGGGGCTTAGCAAGACATTTCAGGTTTGATAAAACATTTTCTATAGTCTCCGATTGATTCTTTTGGCCTCGACTACGTCATGACGTGCACAAAGTAGTGGCACATTGTTAGACTTGTCAAATAAATAAGGGCACAAAACAGCAAGCAGGTTTTTATACCCCCCTTCCAATTCCAGATAAGCCTTGGCAGCACATTAGTATGGATTTTGTGCTTGGGTTGCCTAAGACCCTACGGCAACATGATTCCATGATGGTGGTTGTGGATCGCTTTTCAAAGATGGCTCATTTTATCCCTTGCCACAAGACTTTTGATGCTTCCAAAACAGCGGCATTATTTTTACAAGAAGTGATTCGACTGCATGGTATTCCAGCCACCATAGTGTCCAACCGGGATGTTAAGTTCATGAGTTATTTCTGGAAAACTTTGTGGGCAAAAATGGGGACGAAACTACTATTCTCCAGTGCGTTTCATCCTCAAACTGATGGTCAAACCGAGGTGACCAACCGGAGCTTGGGGAACTTATTGAGGTGTTTAGTCGCCGACCATGCAGCAAGTTGGGACTTCGTATTGCCATAGGCAGAATTTGCTTTCAACAACTCTGTCAATTGCTCCACTGGGTGCACACCATTTGAAGTGGTCTACGGTTTTCACCCTCACACTCCATTGGACCTCCACTCTTTGGCACTTCCTCCTCGACCAAGTGAAGCTGCGCTCGATTTTTCTAGTTACCTGAAGGACATTCACGAAGAAGTCAAGTAGCGTCTGGCACTCAGCACAGAAGCATATATGACCTCTGCAAATATTAAGCGGAAGAACAGGTACTTTGATGTTGGTGACATGGTTCTTATCCGCCTCAGGCCAGAATGGTTTCCTCCTGGGAGCTTCAACAAATTACATGCTCGACGTGCAGGACCTTTTAAGGTGACCAAACGGTTGGGGCCTAATGCATATGTCATTGAGTTGCCTACTGACTACGGAATTAGCCCTGTTTTCAATATTGAAGATCTTACTCAGTTTCATGGCTCGGAGGAACAAGTGCCAGCAACCACTGATCTACCTGCTCAACAAGATGCAATTATTCGTGTCCCTAAAAATACAGCCCCAAGAGATGAAATTGCGTCCATACTCAATCACCAGTTTGTTACTACCCGGCGTGGAGGATATTACAAATTTTTAGTACAATGGAAGAATCGTCCCCCGTCTGATTCCGTTTGGCTACAGGCTTCCGAGCTCAGGCGACTTCATTCCGATTTGTTTACTACCTATGTTCATCAAAACTTGCCGGAGTCAAGTTCTTCTGAGTGGCCGGCAATTGATGCAAATGCAGAGCATAACTCCCAGGCGAAGACTGCTCCGTGAATCATGGAAGATGGAGACTCATTCGGCTGTTACGTGGAAGATTAAGTTTTATTCGACTATTACAATTCTTATCTATTGATTTCAAAATTCTGTTGCTAAGTTGTTGTTATTTCTTTCCTAATTTATTTCCGTAAGATTCTATTGCTATGTTAGCAATCCTTTCCTAGTTTATTTCCTGATTTATAACACAACATGTAATCCTTTAAATATGGTAATGATGAAGTGAAAAGGCAGCTGCTGTTTTTGACAATATTGGATTTTATTTCAAAATGAAGAGATTTCATTAGAAGAGAGATTCTGTTTGTATTTTATTCCATCTTAACGTCAACGTGAGGTTGACTATTGAGAGTTTGCACTAGGCTTTGCTGCGACAATAAGGTTTGTCAAAGGTGTTGAATGGGAAGGTATTTGATGATTCTCTTGCACCGTCAAGAGAAGATGTAGAGCAGGCACACAGAGCTATTTTGCTGCATTATCATATGGTGTTCTGAGGGAGGTTGCTGATGAGGAGACCGCTGCTGGTCTTTAAGCTAAACTTGAGAGTCTGTATATGAAGAAATCTCTCACCAACTGATTGTATCTGAAGCAACGGTTATACATGCTCAAAATGAAGAAAGGTACTCCTATCTCTGAACACTTTGATGAATTTGATAAAATTATTATGGATCTGAGGAATATTGACATTAAGCTTAAAGAAGAGGATCAACCCTTAATTGTTCTATGTTCGTTGCCTATGTCATTTGATAACTTTGTGAATTCAATGTTGTATAGTAGAGATACTATTTTCTTAGCAGATGTGAAATCTGCTTTGAATTCTAAGGAATTGAGAACTAAATTGAATTTGAAGGAGACGGATAATCAAGACAATGATTTGTTTGTTAAGGGTTCCTCTAGCAGGGGTAGATCCAGTGAAAGAGGTTCAGAGAATAACAGAGGTAAATCCAAGGGCAGTTCACAGTCAAAATTTAACAAAAAAAATGTTAAATGTCACTACTGTAATAAATTTGGTCATTACAAAAATGAGTGTCCTAAACTGAAAAATAAAGAGGAAGGCACTAGTTCCTCTAATGTTGTTAACGTTGCTGTTGAAAAGTCTAACGGCTCAAATGTTGTCTTAGCAATTAACGGCTCAAATGGTTGCTTTGGTGACCAGTGGGTTATGGACTCAGCTTGTACTCATATGTGTCCCAAGAGGGACTAGTTCACTACCAATGAGCAAGTCAACGGTGGTTCTATTTTGATGGGAAATGATATGGCTTGGTTGGTTTAGTTAATATTAAGATGTTTGATGGAATTGCAGGACATTATCTAATGTCCGACATATCCTAGATTTGAAGAAAAATCTTATTTCTATGGGCACTCTTGATTCTTTGTGTTTCCGAAACATCGATAAAGGTGGAGCTATTACAGTCAGTAAGGGCTCCATGATTGTAATGAGAGGAGATGAGACAGATGGTCCGTATTTCCTTCAGGGCAGTACAATAATAGGTGCAGCTGCAGTGTCTATTTCAGATGACCCAGACTCAGACATTACCCATTTGGGTCATATGAGTGTAAAGGGGATGTCTGTTCTGAGTAAGCAGGGTTTGTTGTATGATCAGAAGATAGAAAAATTTGAATTTTGTGAACATTGTGTGTTTGGAAAACAGTGCATGGTTCAGTTTACTACATGGGTTCACAGAACTAAAAGTATTGTGGACTATATTCACTCTAATCTTTGGGGTCCATCTTCTGTTCCGTCGAAAGGTGGAGCTCAGTATTTACTTACTTCTATTGATGATTACTCAAGGAAGGTTTGGGTTTACTTTATGAAAACAAAAGGGCGATGTATTTGCTAACTTTAAATAGTGGAAGGTTTTGATTAAAAATCAGATAGGTAAGAAGGTAAAGCGACTTTGAACTGGCAATGGAATGGAATTTTGCAGAGGTGAGTTTGATGAATTTTGTAAGATGAAGACATTTTCAGGCACCGCACAGTTAGACGAGCCCGTAGTATGCTTTCAAATGTTGGCTTGTCTAAAGATTTCTAGGCTGAAGCAGTCAACACAGCTTGCTACTTGGTTAACCGCTCTCCAGCCACAGCTATTGGCTTAAAAATTTCAAATGAGTTATGGTTTGGTACTCCTTATGATTATTCAAATTTGAACGTTTTTTTTTGTCCTGCATATTTTCATGTTAATGATGAAAATCTTGAGCCAAAGGCAAAGATATGCTAGCGGGGTGAAAGGATTCAGGTTGTGGTGTACTGATCCTAAATCACCCAAGTTTGTAATTAGTAGGGATGTTGTATTTGATGAACAATCCATGCTTAATCCGAGAAAGGAGTTTACTGTGTCTACAGGTGAAAAGCAGGGTTGGCAAGAAGGTGAGGTTACAGGTTGAAGCTTCACAAAGGGTGTCAGGTGACACCCAAGATCATGCTATTACTAATGAGCATGATCTTGATTCTAATGATGGCACACAGGGTGACAAGATTACAGTATTGCTATTGGTAGACAGAGAAGGCAGATCAGACCCCTTCAAAGATATACTCATTCAGGCATGGTGATTTATGCACTTACTACAGCAGAGGACATTGTGGTCAGGAGCCTTCCAGTTATTCAGAAGCTGTCAAAAGTAAGGAGTCTGCACAATGGTGCGCAGCGATGACCAAGGAGATTGGGTCTCTTCACAAGAACCAAACCTGAGATTTGGTTAAGTTGCCTAAAAAGACTAAGACCGTTGGTTGCAAATGGGTCTTCAAAAGAAAAGAGGGAATCCAGGGTGCTACAGATGCAAGGTACAAGGCATGCTTAGCTGTAAGGGCTACAGTCAGAGAAAAGACATCGATCTCAATGAAGTTTTCTCTCCAGTTGTGAAACACAATTCAATTAGGGTTGTTACTTGCTATGGTGGCATTGTACGACCATGGTGAGCTTGAAGAGATCATTTACATGCATCAGTCAGTGGGGTTCATTGTTCAAGGAAAGGAAGATCATGTGTGTAGATTGAAGAAATCATTGTATGGTTTGAAGTAGTCTCCGAGGCAATGGTATAAACCTTGTGATTATTTTATGATTGATCAAGGTTATTTGAGGAGTAGCTATGATAGTTACATTTATCACAGCCAGTTATCTTATGGGTTTTTCATTTATTTGTTACTTTATGTTGATGATATGTTTATTGCAGCTAAAAGCATATTTGATATTAGCTTGTTGAAAACCCAACTCAGAAATGAGTTTGAAATGAAAGATTTAAGTGCTGCAAAGAAGATTTTAGAGATGGAGATCCACAGAGATAGGAAATCTGGAAAGTTGTACTTGTCCCATGGAAAGTACATTGAGATAGTTCTTCAAAGATTTGGAATGTCTAATTCTAAATTAGTAAGTACACCACTTGCTACACAATCTAAAATTTCAGTATCCCTATCTCCTCAGACAGACGAGGAGGAATGGTTCATGGCTAGTGTTCCTTATTCCGATGCAATTGGCAGTATTATGTATGTAATGGTTTGTACTCATCCAGGTATTTCACAAGCAGTGAGCGTTATTAGCAGGTACATGGCTAATCCGGGTAAAGCTCATTGGCAGACTATGAAATGGATACTTAGGTATTTGAGAGGGATTTTGAACTTTGCTTTAATTTCTTATAGAGAAACTGACTTCAATTCCAAGGTTGTTGGTTATGTTGATTCTGATTATGCTAGGAACTTAGATAAAAGAAGATCATTGATAGGGTATATTTTCACTTTGTGTGATTCTGCTATTAGTTGGAAAGCAACACTACAATCTATTGTTGCTTTATCAACTATAGAAGCAGAATATATGGCAGCACTAGAGGCTGTTAAGGAAGCCATTTGGTTGAAAAGTCTGATCAGTGATTTGGGACTATTGATGTCAGGTATGGAATTTCAATGTTTTGTGAAAGCCAGAGTGCAATACATTTGACCAAAAATCAAATGTATCATGAGAGAACAAAGCATATTGATGCCATGTATCACTTTCTTCGAGAGATTGTTATAGAAGGTGTGTTAGAAATTTAGAAAATTGCTACTACTGAGAATCCAGCAGATATGATGATAAAGCCAGTTCCAGTGTACAAGCTCAAACTCTGTTTGGACTTGATTGGTGTTATGGGTCTGTGATTCCCTTAGGGGATTTGATGGAAGGGATTGGTTCTTTTGGTTAATGGATTTTGTTAGGCTTGGCGAAAATCAAGCCAAGGTGAAGATCTGTTGAGAGGTGGCTTGAATCTTGTTGAAAAAATGCCTCTACAAATTGTTCACTCGAGAGGTGTCTCTGCCTCTCGAGCAAAGCTTCAACCTAAGAGTTCGCTCATCTGTTGCTCAACAGTTAGCTCGAGCTGGACGCAACCAATGAGTTTGCTCGACACTCAGCTTGAGTGGAATGGCAACTTGAGAATTTGTTCATCAGTTGGTCAACAGTCAACTCGAGCAAGATACAAACCTTAACGTTTGCTCGAGCAACGCTTGACACTTCGCTCGAGCGAATGTTCGTATTCTAGGGTTCCACACCATTTCAATATAAATACGAATGTTGTCATTCTATTTTTCACTTTTTAAGTTTGAAGTTGCCGAGAAGTTACAGAAAGAGAAAGATTGGTCCTCTTGTGATATTTTCAAGAGTGTATTGGTACTTTGGAAAGAGGATTTTGTAATTAATCTATTGTACTCCATCTTTGTTGATATTGAATTCATTGAAACCGTCCTCGTCAGTGGACGTAGACTCACATTAAGCCGAACTACTTAAATCTTGGTGTTCTGTGTGTGAATGTTATTTATTTTGTTTGCTTCCGCTGTTATATTTCAAATTAACATTTGATAACCGGTTTATCCCAACATTGCTCAACATGATAAAGGACGTTAATCCACTTGGTTTGACACATATCAAATTTGTGGCAAAAAGGTACATGTTACTCTCAAATGCTGGAACTGATTTAGTGATGCATATTAGCTTAATGATGTCCTTAAGCTTTAGCCGCCCTCACTCTTGAGAATGCATCCTACGATAATGAATGGACTGTAGACACCAATGCTTTGGCCCACATGACAAGTCATGCAAGTATAATCAATAATCATCGTCGCTATGTCGTTATTATTAGTGATGGTAGTACACATGCTATTAAACACATTGGTGACACGTATATTGGTAATGACACCTCTCGAATTAATACCCATCAATGTTACAAACTATCAAGTAGTTATAATGCAAAGAAGAGTACTACCGCCTTCTCATCCTAATGACTTGAATTCAAAATCATTTAATATGATAAGTGGCTATGTTTTGGTTTGATCATCAAAAATACTTTGCACTCGTATTTTCAGGCCTTCAGAACTTAATACCCTTGTTACAAATAAAGGCCCTATTTTTCAGGGGAATTTAGTGTTCTCCCTATTGTACTTATTTCTTTCTTTGCCCCAAATTTCGTTACCAAGTAAAAAAACCCAGTATGTTGTGGCAAACATACAACAAGGTCTACTTCAGGAACATTTAACCTCAGCAGCATACACTTTATGTCACTATTAAAATTTGGAGCTTAATACAATCTGAAAACCCGTAGGGATTAGCTCAAGGTGTAAAGGTCTTCAACTTGGGGGTATGCTCCCCCCAGGTTTAAGACTCAAACCCTTCATACAAAAACTTTCTAGGAGCCACGTTGAACAGTGAAAAGCCGATGATTTCCTAATCTGTGCAAAGGAGGCACGTCACAAAGGTCTGGGGTTTAACCAGGTCAAAGACATGTTGCGTATGCACAATCTCTGGAGTTCCTTATCTTATAAAAAATGCATTCTGAAAGTAGGTTATGGGATAGAATTTCACAGCACCCTTTTCTATTTTTCTGGGCACAATTTCATAGCCTTGTTGCAAGATAATTTATTATGTACATACAATCTCACCACTGAACAAGTACTATACTCAGGTTCTCATAATGAGCAGACAGAAGGCGTTGGCTTAACAATGGATCTTAGTCTCTGTAAACTTTCTCTCTCATGTCATCCCGTCAGTTTCCCATTTATGGCGCTTCTCGCGGGAAATTTCCTTAATTCTTTTTTAAAAGATGTCCTCTTAGTTCCTAATTTAGCCAAAAATTTGTTATCTATTGGATAAGTTACTTATGATGATCCTTATAACTGTGAATTTTATGGTGTTGATTTTGTTGTTTAGGAATGGAAGACCAACCACACCTTACTGACCAGGTGACAGAAGGGCAACCTCTATACCTTGTCCCCATCTTATGATGCTCACTTCTCCACTTGTTTCCGATAGGTCTCTAAAGAAGTGTGGCATCGACGTTTGGGACACTCCAGGCCTACGCTCTTCAAGTCATCAAGTCTTAAGGACTTATTCAAACTTAGAAAACGAAATCTTTTACCATCTTCTAGTGTTACTTTTGACATTTTTTTTTATAAAAATCATTGTGATTTATGTGGCCTCCCCCTGTTTTTCCTATTGAAAATTTTCACTATTATTCATGCTTAGTTGAAGTTCACTCTAAATACACGTGGCTTATTCCCTTGCTAAAAAAAAAAAAAAAAAAAAAAATCTGATTTTTGTAATTATTTTCTCATGTTTGAAAAATATGTTGAACGTCAATTTAATAAAAACTTTTCAGTCTGATGGAGGAGGTGAATTTTCTGACCATCAATTTACGTCACATCTCCAAAGTCAAAGTTATATTCTTCATCGTTTCTCTTGCCCTTATATTCCTGAACCAAATGGGGCTATTGAGCATCGTCATTGCACTATCCATGAACTTGGAATGACTATGCTCTTCCATAATATAAGGTTTGGTCCAATCCCATTTGAGAGACTATCATCCACATCGTGTATATATATATATATTCATTCCTTTACTCTCATGTTAGTTAGATTTTCGGTAGCATTTCTCCATAATTTTCCAAGTATGCTAGTTGTAAAAAGTGTTCGTACTTATCCATGGGCAAGACACTTACGAACCACATACTCGAAGAATGAAGCAAAACATTGAACCAAAATTCCAAAACTAACATGAGAGTTCATGCTGAATATATCTGCCATATAGATTATAGAATCCCAAACTGTCCACTTTGGACAATTCAAGAGTTGTAAGCAAACATTCTTCATGAATAATAGGGCAAAACTCTCAAACAAGTCTAAGAGTAAATTGAATAGAAACTCAATCATACAAACACACCTAGAAGACAAGAATATTCATCACATTGATATGATAACATTACACTCTATATAATATATCACATAGATCATATCAAGTTTTAGAAAATGATTTATATTGCAATAAGCATATATTAATATTTATAAAAGAGAAACTTACAGTAATTTCAAAAATGCTATGCAAATATATTGCCAAAGATCAAAAGAACACAACGGTTGGCTAGAGTCTCGTATTGAAGATGTGTTGTAAAACTTAAGAGAAATAGTAAGAGAATTAAAAGATTGCAGCGTAAGAGTAGCTCTTCAGGAGCTTAATATCATTTACTTGAATTTTTTGTGTCATACAAATGATCCTTAATACACCTTTTTATAGGGATAAGGGGATAAGAAATATGGAAAAATGTTACATGAATTAATGAGATACATTCTTAAATTTAGTAATCCCAATAGTTGATACATAAATGTGATAGAATTCTAAAATGTGGAATCTAAATGGTCATCCACCAAATTCATGTATATATTTATAACACTAATAATAAATGAAAGCACGCTAATATTGCTTTACATTATGATGAATTTGAGAAAGGAAAGAAAGTAGACTGGCACCCACAAATTATTGGATGTTGTATTTTTATACTTTGGACCATTATCCAATTATAGAGCACATGAATGTTGATGGTCGGATCTTGATCATGATTCGATATGTTAGTTATGGTAGTTTTAATTTTTGGTTCAAAGTACAAAATTCCTGATGGTCTAAGGGTGCAAGTTATATTTATCATTTCGAGAAATGGTATAGTACAACTAATTGAGTTCTTTGCAAACTAATTAGAATTAAGTACAACTTCAACGTATAGAAGCAAATAAAGCAGCCGCATCTCAAATGTACAAATGATCAGGTCGGGATTGGCCCATTGTCGTTCAGCCATCAATGGGCCTTAACGGGCCATTGGCTCATTGAGCCCAAAATCCTTTTTTGAAGCCCATAATCTATTAATTTAGGGGCTGTTTTACAACACTGGGCCCATAAATGACTTTCAGCCTATATTTAAAAAATACATGCTTTCAAGCTAAAAATAAATCAAGTTTGCATCTAAATTATTACAAATTAATCTAAAATAATCACAATCCCTAAATAAAGTTTATAAATAAAAATTCAAAAATTCAAAAATATCATAAATTAATATAAAACTATTACAAATAGTTTGAGTACTCTAGAATGAAAAATCTATTAGAATTTAGAAATAGTCCCTCCAAAGTACCAAGTGTCCAAGATGCATTGTACAATATGTTATTAACCATGTATATGAACATGAAACAAAAACATAAAAAATCTGGATGAAAATGAGAATATGATGTCTCAAAAATAAAGGTACTTGAATTAGAAAATGTAAGAAAACAAATACAAGCATGTAAGGGATGAATTAACAATCCATATGTGTATCAATGTGCGCCCGAAGTAGATTGCGATTGAGTTTTTTTCCCCAAATTTGAACCTATATCAATTGAAATCAAAATTAATTTCAAATATGAAACATAAAACAACTTACAACAAAGAATTAATTAAGAGTAATTACCGCTTCCATCTTACTCGTCCTCCTCCTTTTGTAGTAATCCACATAATCTATCACCACCCGAACCTGAATCGGCTTCCTTTCAATCCTGTTCTGAGTTCAAATCAAAACCTTTACAATGGTAGGAGACAATGAACTCCTAAAGGGATCCAATATGTGCCCTCGGTGCTAAAGCGATACTCTGAGGTTATTGTAGAAATAGGGATGACCAAACACTACGTTCTGTCTCCCCAATGATAGGATATTTGACAACATTTATCTTCAACCAAACGAAAATATAGAACTCTTCCATATAGGAGTGTAACTCCACTGAAAAATGTCTTTTCAAGTATGCTTGACGATCTAAATTCTTCTCCTACTCTTGTGTATCACCAAACTGCATACCTCACTTATGCTTTCTTGTCTTCCTAGCGTCGGTAGGAGGTGAAGTAGTGGTAGATGATAGGACCTCGGTACTAACCCACTTGAATGAGGTAAACTCATCATACAACCTACTAAGAATGTCCTTAACACTCAACACAAGTTGATCCACCCATAATTTCCCATTAGTACTTTACAACCCATGTACCATTCCATCAATCTTGTAGTGCAGGTTAAGGACAATTGCACTTCCTTCAAGACAATCAAAATCAAATCATATGGAAAAGGAATTATATTGATGTTAAGTGAGACGACTCCTCACTTGTTTGCTGGTCTTTTATATGTAGCTTATGTTGAAAAGTTTAACTAATTAATTGGTACATGGGTGTTTTTCAGAGATCATTGTTTAGAAAATTTTCGATCTTTCAAGAGAGAATGTCTTCCAATGTACTTAGAGAATGGCATCATCAAACAAGTGTCTTCTTTGATTGTTGCAAAGTATATGTGCCTTGACTTGTGGGAGAATGGCATCATCAATCCCACTCGCATTCCTAGCATACCAACCATACCAAACCTCAATTGAAAGTTGAAAAAATGAAGAAGCTCATTACAAACACAACTCTCTTTCTCATGGTAGGAGTCAGAATAGGTGTTCACTCTGCATTCCATTCTGTGTGAACCAAATTGGCTCTAATTAAGAGTTAGCAATGTTAGTCCTTTGCCATTTCTGTATCTTGACTATCACTATAATTCACTTTTTTGCCCTGTACTGCAATTAACAATCCACCATAGGGGTATCCAAGATTTGCGGCAGCCGTCAATCCCATCTACGAGTCAATCAAGTTATTTTGTGGACCATATGGCTAGTTGTTAGATGGTACACAGAATCCCTTCACTAGGCAATTTCAACCCTAAACAAATAAATTATGGAGAATAGTGATAATTTTATCGAATTATCTAGTTTTTTTCCTCCCTATCATTTGTCTTTGTTGGTTGTTGAATACGTTTTTGTTCTATGCTTGCGTAACTCTAAAAGAGAGCCTATATTCAATATAACATTAGATTTTTAATACAGCTTTTAGGTCTATTTCTGACTCGTTTATTGCATATATTGCAATGTCAAAGACATTATGAACATATTTGAGTTTTCTGCTTGCATATAAAATTGAATCACATTGTCTTGTCTAATGAAAAATGTTGTCCACAACCAACATTATTGTGCAACTATTGATTCATTTCCAATTTTCTTGCCTATCAAGTCTAGTTGAATAAGAACTGAGGGTCTTAAATAGGGTTGTAAATGAACAAGTCCGTTCAATAGCCTCCTCGATACTCACTTGGTTAAACTAAAATCGAACTTGACTCATGAAAAAAAAAAAACCTTGCCCGTGACAACAGATCCTCGCTTGATTAGTAAATCACACATATCTGGCTAAACTTGACTCGACTCGGCTAAGGCTCGTTTAAAGCCCTCTTATTTATGCTAGAGTCAACTCGTTAGCTTGACTTGATTAAATCTCATTCATACATTGATAAATGTGTATATATACATACATATATGTATATTGGTTAATAATATAAGCATAACACCTTTTACAATTAAACATATAATATGTAACCTAATTAATTATGCCTATATATTGAATGTACTTTATAGCTATTTTATAATTTGTACAAGAGTTAGCTAGTAAGATTTAATAATTTCACATACTAGTATGTAAGAAACCATATATGAAATGTTGATATATACTATCATATTATCTATATGTATTGGTAATTTATGTAGGCATATAATATATGGTTAATATGAATAGTTATAAACTAGTTAAATACTAATTATTTATAACTTTTTACAATTTTCTAATTCAATAAAAGTTATACTTGTTGGTTTTAAAATTTTTATTAAATTTAGATTTATTATTTATATAATTTCTTAATTATTGAATTTTATTCAAAAATTAAAACATTTATAAGTTGAAGGTGATGGATGGGCGTCCATGGCTATTTGATAGCCATCTGCTCATCCTCCAGGTGTTTGATGGTTTCTCCCAACCACAGCACTGGAAATTTGATAGAGAAGTTTTTTGGATTCAATTCCATAATCTGCCGATGGCTTACATGACGAGGGACTGTGGAGTTCAAATTGGAAATTCAATGGGGAAGGTGTTGGATGTGGAGGTAACAGATGATGGAGTGGGCTAGGGTCAATTTCTAAGAGTAAAAATAGAGATCCCATTGCTAAGAGCCATTGCAAGGGGCAGATTTATAAAAACTAATGGGCATAATGCATGGTTAATTTTAAATATGAGAAGTTGCATCGGTTGTGCTTCCTCTATGGTTGGATTATACATGGAGAGAAGGGTTGTGTAGTAGAAGCTATTGGAAGGGAGTTGAAAGAGGCTCCGAAATTCAAACTTGGGCCATGGTAGAGGGCTAACACAGTTAGAAGGAGGAGATCCTATCAATATGGAGCTAGGCTTGAAAGAGAGGGAAGGGCGAGGAGCCGATCTGGGGAGGGGAGAGGTGAGGGTTGGAGGGATGAAAAAAGAAATTGGGAGGCAGAGGTCAGAGGAAGGTGAGGTGAGAAGAAAGGAAAATGGCTTTGACGAGGTAGTTGAGATGGAAAAACCAGGGGATGATGAAGTATTTAAGAGGGAAATTGACTCTTTGGTGGAAGTAGAGAGGGGGACTTCAGAACTGGCAACAGAGGCAAACAATGAAGATTTAAAGGAACCTAGAGAGACTGGTGTGGGGAAGAGGCCATGCTCCATATTTGATCAAGAGGCATTATCAGGCACTGACAAACAGTTGCCTCTTAGTGAACTAAGGGGAAGCAGTGTGATGAACGATGATGAGGAAAGCAATGAGGGGCAAAATGTAGTGCAGGCCATTTGGGCAACTGGAAAATGGAAGCGTAGAGCAAGAGGCAAAGGTAAGGCATCAGTGTCCTCTAGTTTTTTTAGCAAAAAAAAAAAGAGGTGGAAAGGATAATAGTGAGGAAGAGAAGGAACAAAAGAAATTAAAACAAATGGAAGGAAGTGGGGCTATGTTGACATTAACAGGGGTGGCGGAGGTTGTTTGGCAGTCTCACCAAGAGCAATGAAAACCATTAGTTGGAATTGTCGGGGGCTTGGGAACCCCCGAACAGTTTAGGCTCTTTGCTTGCTAGCAAAGGAAAAGAAACCTGACATTGGCTTCCTGATGGAGACAAAGTTAGATTCAAGAAAAGCTACAAGGGTGCAAAAGAAATTGAGAATGGAGGGCTGTATTGTGGTTGAACCTAGGGGAATGAGGAGTGGGTTGATGATGATGTGGAAGAATGGAGATGAGGTAGAATTACTGAACTACTCTCACATGCATGTTTGTGTATGGATTAATGGTGAAGGAAGCGAAAGCAGATGGTTATTAATAAGGTTTTATGGAAATCCAAAGGCTAGTAAAAGGGGGTCATCATGGGAGTTACTTAAGGCCTTGAAACCATTACCAAGAGTGGGTTGGTGTGCTATAGAGGATTTCAATGAAATTCTGACCCAAGATGAGAAAATGGGGGGAAGGGAGAGAAGTGAAGGGCTGATGGAAATGTTTAGAAGGGCTTTAGAGATGTCTGGGCTCTTTGATCTGGGATGGTGTGGGTATAAGTTCACATGGAGCAATGGTCACGAGGATGAGTCTTTTGTAAAAGAAAGGTTGGATTGGGCTGTAGCTAATCATGGTTGGGCCAGTAGATTTCAAGAAATGAGTGTGGAGGCTTTAGTGACTTGGGTTTCAGACCACAAACCCCTTGTTCTTATTGCTAATAGGAGAGTACAGAGGTATGTTAAGAGAAGAAATTTTAAGTATGAAATGAGTTGGGGCATGGAAGAAGAGTGTGGAAATACTGTAGAAGCTGAATGGGAAAAGACCTCTGGTGTGAATGAGCCACAAAAAAAGTTACAAAGAGGTCTAGCTGGGTGTAGAAACTCACTGAGCAGATGGAGTAGAAATTCTGTTCTAAGAAGGGAAGGTGAAATTAAAGAGTTGTCTGAAAAAATAAAAATCATTGAGGAGGAGGAGGGGCAGAAAATAGCTGTGAATTGAAAAGAATAAAAGGAGAGATTAATGTACTTCTTGAGCAAGAAGATCTGAGGTGGAAGTAGAGGGCAAAAAAGCACTGGTTAACATATGGTGACAGAAATACTAAGTTCCATCATGCATGTGCTAACCAGAGAAGGAAGAAAAACACTATTAAAGCAATCATGGACTCACAAGGGAGGATGGTGGAAGAAAAGGTGGAGATAGAGGGTGCTTTCTAGGGCTATTTCAGTGAACTTTTTTAATCATCTTTGCCTAAAGCTTAGGATATAGAGAAGTGTGTTATGCTAGCTGAGCCTAAAGTTAAAGAGACAATGAATGAGAGATTGGAAAGGGATTTTACTGCTTGTGAAGTAGAAGTGGCTCTTAAATAGATGTCAGCACTGAAATCACCTGGCCTGGATGGATTTGGGGCAAGTTTCTATCAAAATCATTGGCATATTGTTGGGGAGGATACATGTAGGGCAGTGCTGGATTTTTTAAATGGAGGTGAGATGAATGTAGGGCTGAATCATACCCTAATAGCCCTTATACCAAAGGTTAAATCCCCCACCAATGTCAAGGAGTTCAGGCCCATAAGCCTCTGTAACGTATTGTATAAACTCATCTCAAAGTGATTGCAAACAAAATTAAGATAGTATTACCAAACATTATCTCACCCAATCAAAGTGCATTTATCCTGGGTAGGCTAATTTCTAATAATATCATGATAGCCTATGAGATGTTGCATACCATGAAGACAAAACAGAAGGGAAGTGTTAGGACTATGGCAATAAAGCTAGATATGTCAAAGGCCTATGATAGGGTGGAGTGACCTTTCCTTGAAGCTATGATGAATGGACTTGGTTTTGGGATTTGGTTTTGGGATGAAGATAAGTAGGCTGATCATGAAATGTGTTTCATTGGTGAGCTATTCAGTCTTAGTCAATGGGAAAGTAAGGAAGAATTTCTTACCTTAAAGGGGCAATAGGCAAGGGGACCCTTTATCCCCTTACATATTTATTATTTGTGCAGAAGGGTTAAGCCAACTACTGTTGAAGTCAGAAAGGGAGGGAGTAAGAAGGGGGACAACCATAAGTAGGGGGCATGCGAGTGAACCATCTCCTCTTTGCTGACGATTGTGTGTTATTTTGCAAAGCTTTAAAGAGGGAATGGGAAGCTATTTACTCCATTCTAGAAGTCTATGAAAAAGCCTTTGGGCAGGCCCATAACAAAGAGAAGACATCTATTTTTTTTTTCAGCTCCAATATGGTAGAGGATGTGAAAAGAATGATGTTTAAAGAGGCTGGGGCTGTATTATGTGATAGTTATGAAAGGTATCTGGGCTTGCCAGCTGTTGTAGGGAGGTCAAGGTATAATGCTTTTCGAAGCATAAAGGAAAGAGTGTGGTTGAAGATGGAAAACTGGAAAACTGTTTTTCTGTCCAAGGCTGGGAAAGAATTCCTTATAAAGGATGTCCTTCAAGCCATCCCAACTTACACAATGAGTGTATTCTAGTTGCCAAAGAAATTATGTAGAGATATCGAAGGCCTAATGTCCAGATTTTGGTGGAGTAACTGTCAGAAAGAAAAGGGCATTCATTAGAAGAGGTGGAGATGGTTGGGCATGGCAAAAGCTGAGGGAGGGATGGGTTTTAGAAACTTCAAATTTTTTAACAAAGCTATAATTGCAAAACAAGGATGGAGTTTACTCAAGATGCCTCTCTATTTTGTTACAAGAGTTTTTAAGGATAAATACTATAAAAATGTTCAGGTTCTTGAGGCTCCCCTTGGAAAATCACCTTCTTTGATATGGAAGAGCATCTGGTCTGCCATGGGCTTAGTGAAGGAGGGTCTGCTATGGTGGATTGGAAACGGGAAATCTATCAACATATGGGGCCAGAAATGGTTGCCCACTCCAACAACCCACTATGTTCAATCTACAATAAAAATCCTACATGTTGATGCTAAAGTGAGTGAACTAATAGAAGAACAGGAGGGGAGGTGGAAGGAGGATGTTATAGCATAAATTTTTAATGAAGTGTAAGGTGATTTGTACAATCCCCGTTAGTAGGCTTGGAGGTGCAGATAAACCAATTTGGGGTCCATCAAAGAATGGAAAATTTTCTGTTAGAAGTGCCTACTTTGTTGAATAGAATAAATATAGATTGGAGGAGAGTGGCCCCTCTCATGTAAATGAGAAGTTTGAAGTATGGAAGAAGATATGGCACCATGATGTTCCAGGTTTTGCTAAGCATTTCATGTGGAAAGCTGCCAACAAAATCCTTCCAACAAGGGCGAATTTAGAGCACAGAAAGTTCATTGAGGATACAAAGTGCCCAATCTGTCGAGCTGAAGATGAGACCATAGAACATGTTTTATGGAACTGCCCTACAACAATGGATGTATGGGAGGAGATTAAAAGCCCTATTTGTAAGTGGCCAATAGGTGGTGGGGACTTTATACAGGTGTGGATAGAAATGTGTAAAAGGATACAAACAGAAAAGTTAGAAGAAATAGTGATGATAATGAAGAGTATATGGCATAGAAGAAATAATTTTGTGTTTGAAAACAAATTGCTAGCCCAAGTAGAGTTGTACAGTTAGCAATTGGGGGGCTTGAAGACTTTCATATTGCAAACCAGATAAGGGGGAAAAGCTTGAAACAGACTACAGTGGGTGGTAGGGGGAGAGTTGGAAGAGACCTGAAGGGAAATGGTTTAAAGCCAATTTCGATGGGTCTATTAATATGGAATAGCAGAAGATGGGGATGAGTATTGTGGCAGGGATAGCAAGGGGGAGGCAATAGCATCACTGTGCAATTCAAGAAGGTCTGCAGATTCCCCTTTCATTGCAGAGTTTAATGCCCTTTGGAGAACAATGGATCTTTGTTCTAAACTGGGTATCCAGGATGTGATAATTGAGGGGGATGCAAAGGAGCTCATAGATGCTGTCAAAGCTGAAACTGAAGATGAATCGTGGAGGGGACAACTTTTGGAAGATATAAAGCACAGGTGGAAGAACAAGAAGCAATGGGATTTGAAGTTTACACACAGGGAAGGGAACGAGGTGGCTCACCATCTTGATGAAGTGAAAACAATTTGATGAAGTGAATACAAGTTAGTTCTTATTTCAAAAAAAAAAAAAAAAAGGGACCATATACAATAAAAGTTGCCAGTAATGGATATCTACCTCTTTTTATTGATCCTATAGCAACTGATGTCTGTATTTGAAATATGAAGCAAAACTAAATAATGCAATGCCTTTTTCTTTGAAGTTCATGCATGGTCAGCCAGAAAACTTGTAGATTATTCATGTGCTTAATTCATGCATACACACACATGACACACACACACACACATATAGATATCACATTCAGACTCATCGACCATTCATCAATTTTCTGCAATTGGTAGGGTCACGACAGTGAATAGGAATCTCACAATCTTCGGGCCGTTTGGATATAGAGATGAGATTCATCTCATCTTATCTAATTTTAACTAATAATTCCACTACTATTCATAAATCATTTCAATTCATCTCATTTCATTATCCAAACAGACCCGAAGTGTGGGGAGTACCATTTCTGTCCCTTTCAAAAATAGGATAAAAAAAAAAAGATTTGTGTGGCTTGACTTGTATATATTCTGAATTAATGGGAAAGATTCTTGAGTAGGAAAGCCTAATATATATATATAATATATACGTATTCTAATTTTATTCATATATCTTTATTTGTAGTAGTTTACTTTCGAGCATTTTAATTTTATATTATATAAAATATATTTAGTTCGAACTTAACTTTAATAAGATTCAAGTGTTGTACTTTTATCCATAAAAAAAAAAAAAAATTGTTTTGTACTTTTAGTGACGATATCCAGCTTCCGTCACGTGGTAGTACGTGGCATGAGTGAATGGAAAGCTATCTGGAACCCATTTCTAACCCTTTCAAAAGTTGGAAAAAAAAAAGAGATTAGATTTGTGTGCCTTGACTTGTGTTCTGAATTAATGGAAAAGATTCTTGTCATTCAGAGACGATAATCTTCTAATTTTATTTATATATCTTCATTTGTTGGGTGAGGATATCGTAATAAAGATATTACTAGGTGTCAAACCAGAAATTCTCCAATCCTAAAACGAAGTAATGGCAATCCTGATAATTAGAATTCAACAAAAAAATAATCAGATAGCTAGTATAGTATGTCTTTTTCCTAATACTACGCGAAAGAGATTATCCAAATCTCTCACTCTTCCTTCGCTGGGACTGCCATTACAATTGTCTTTCTTGTTTTTGAAAGAAGAAGAAGGCGACGACGAAGATGACATTAAGAAGGAAAAAATAAGGGAACAATTTAACAAAGACAAAAAGGTATGGATAAAGACAAAATATGAGGAATCCAAAAAGTGAGTGTCGGAACAAAAAGGTATAGTTGTAGATAAGCATTGAAATTTGTGTGTGAAACAACAGACTCTCTTCATGTGTATTTATTTTGATTTTTAGAAAGTAGTGACATTTGAGAATTAATATGACTGGAGCCGTTAGAGAGCGACATAGTGAACACTTGTTTGTTATGGAAATCTGCAAAGTTGAATTTGGATTAAAAAGAAAAACCCAAGTACCAGGTTTAAACCTGAGTTTCGAGTTTAAAATTCGGTACCTGAACTGGGTGTACCCGAATTTTACAATGCGGATACCGGCCCGGATTTGTTTCGGGCCATAATCAGTAATCGAAACCCGATTATCCGAATTTTGGACCGAGTCGGAAAAAAATCCCTCCCAAATTAATAGCTTTATCAATAACAAATTGTAGCTAGTACTCTCAAGATACCATATACAATAAAAGTTGCCAGTGATGGATATTTACCTTTTTTATTGATCCTATAGCAACTGATCAATATCTATATTTGAAATATGAAGCAAAAATAATTAATGCAATTTCTTTTTCTTTGAATTGCATGGACAGCCAGAAAACTTGTAGATTATTCAGGTGCTTAATTCACACATACACACACATGACATATAGATCGCATTCAAATTCATTGACCATTCATCAATTTTCTGCAATTGGTATATAATTAATTAACTACAAAAAAATAAATTTTTACCCGCATTCGATAAGCACTAGCACCTGTCCAAAAAAATGCAGCTAAATGTTTAGTGGCTATTTTTTGCTGGCGTAACCATTCGCCGCTACTGGGTGGTCGCTATTTTTCAATACTGGCATTTTGTCAAATGCCGGTATGTGAAAATCTCATTAGCGGCATTTGTCTACAAATTAGCGGCATTTCTTAAAACACTGTAACTTTTTCTAATTTAACGACGTTTATCAAAACACCGCCATTAATTCGTTGCCATCTCATTGCATATAATAGCAGCTTTATAATAAACGTTGCTGCTAGTACATTGCTAGCGCATTATATAAATTGTCAGTAGTTTTTTAAACACCGCTAATAGTACTTTGGCAACACATTAAATACATTAATGACGTTTATTTAAATGCTGCGACTAATACAGGTAGCGGCGTTAATTGTATCACTGCTGCTAATATGGTGCCGGCGTATAATATAAATTGGTGGCATTTATTTAAACGCCACCAATATTACGTTGGCGAGACAATGAATATATTAACGGCATTTATCTAAACGCCACCACTAATTAAAATAACGGCATCTTTTGTTGTTTATTTCTTTATCCCTTTTAATAAATTTTTTAAAATTATTTTATTGTTCATTTCTTTATCCTTTTAATCATTTATTTTTTAGAGTTCTTTGATGAGCTTCATCCCTTTTAATCATTTTTTAAAAAATTATTTTATTGTTAATTTCTTTATCCCTTTTTAAAGTTATTTGATTGTTCATTTATTTATCCTTTTAATCATTTGTTTTTTAGAGTTCTCTCACCAGCTTCATCCATTTTAATCATTTTTTTTTAAATTATTTGATTGTTAATTTCTTTATCGGACAAGGTTCCCACATGCACAAGGATTTCCCACCCAGTTGTTTTTCCTCTTTGGGTTAATCATCATTCACATTCTGCTTTAATCATTTAGCTTCCCACATGCATAGTGATTTCCAGCCCAGTTGTTTCTCCTATTTGGGTTAATCATCTTTCACATTCTGCTTTAATCTGAATGATTTCACCTTTAGAATGTGTTTTTTTTTTTTTTTTTAAATCCAATTTTTATCAATGATAATTCAAATAGTCAGCATACGACATCGCCACTGCCATGATTTAGCCCAGCAGCAGCAGCGCAGCGCCGCTGCACAGACAGACCACTGCATCTCCTCCTCATCCCACGCCGCAACAGTCTTTCCACATCCATAGTCTCGGCAAGGCCACACTCTGAGGCACCTCTCCCTCCACAGTAATTTATCACCCCATTCCACTGCCAAGCCCTACAGATTCCACGAACCAAGCCACGTAAAACATCAATCCGTAGCCTTGGATGCATTGCTACAACTTGTCCAGCATGCAACACAACCCTTTTCCTCCTCCGTAGCACAACCATTTCCACCGTGAAACCCAGCTAGAGAACCTTGCCGTCCCAGCTCCTTCATGTCTCAAGGGACCCTGGGTCCTACCTGGATCGACTATCGCAGACGCCTCTGAGTCTCTATTTAAGAGACGCTTATCACACTTCAACGACCATAGTCTCACAAATCACGCTTCTCACTCTTGTGCTTCTGCATTTCTCACAAATTGACTTTTCTCACAAGTGGCCGGTCAACAGTCTTCCAATATTGATCCTGATTTGAATCAAGAACCATATATGCCACAATCATTAATCTTCTATACGGATGCCATCAATGCCATGATAGGGGCAGATGTCCATTTTTCAAGCAAGAGCGATGCGGAGGTGATGGTAGGAGCGAGAACGCAGGGTGCTCAATATGCAATTGTTGTTACTACCATAACCCAAAGGTTACAGTTACAGGTGAGTAAGGTGGATATGCTTAAAAAACAAGTCACTGAATTGCAATAGAAGCTTGCAAATAAACAAAAAAAGAATAAAATATAAAAAAGAGAAAATAAGGAGTTGAAGGCATCTGTGGACTGGTACGCTCAAAACATGCAACCATGAATCAGAAAAATTGAGCAAAAGAGAGAACAAATAGAAAGCAAACATCAACAGTTAATGGCAGAGGTTCAACGCTTACAAGAAACATAGGGATAGACTGCATATCTTGTAATCAGATAGCTTGTTTTGTTCTCATGTCCAACTCTATAAAAGCAGTTTTGAGTTTCAACTCGAAGCAACTCTACACAAATTCAAATATCATGACTCCAAACATTAGTGATAGCAATTTTTAAAACCAAGGATACATATTAAATGTAAAAGAGTATCAAATTTATATAGATCTCGCATGGGCAAATACAGAGTATTACACGTAAAATGAACATGCGTTTGGCTATATCATTATAATATATATATATACTATATGTAGTAGTAAAGCTATTAGAGTATAATATATAGTATTATCATTAATTATGTTTTCAATGAATTAAAAGAATAATCCGCCAAGGTCCTAACAAAAACTTTGAGCCAACAAAAGTCGTTTGGATTTGTGGAGATAATGCGGCACCAAAACCCTTTAAAATGGTGATAATGTAGCTAATTTGCACAAAGCCAAGAAATTAAGCCAACCAGCACCAAAACCCTCTAAAAGATCAAGATGACTGGTTTGAGTTCTCCTTGTGGAGCTTGCAAAATCCTGAGAAGGAAATGTGTTAGGGGATGTGTTTTTGCTCCTTATTTCTGCCATGAACAGGGAGCTACCCATTTCTCTGCCATTCATAAGGTTTTCGGTGCAAGTAATGTATCGAAGATTGAAACCCTAATGAAAGTGCTGCTGGTTGTAAATCTTCAAACTCAACTAGCATCTCTGAAGGAATTACAAGCAGCTCAAAAATTTCTCGATGATTCTGTCAATGCAAACCCTAATGAAAAGTGTTACGGAAGACCTTCTCACCCACAAGATGTCCAAAGTTAGTTTCAGTAAAAAATTACCAATTACATGATGCCACAATTCAGTACAAATTATATCTCCAATAATGCCTCAACAATTCTATACGACGGAAATGTGTTCACGGAGAACTCCCTTGGGAACTACAGAAGTGCCTCAAATGTGTTCAACCCTGAGGATAATGCCTCAAATGAGTTTGGCTATATGTAGCAATATTCTTAAAGAGAGTACGGGCTATATGTTAGGCTATATGTACATGGACGTGTTTTTGCAAATTTGTTAGTTTGATATATACTACTTTCCCTTCAAAAACCTAATTATCTTATTTTGTGATAATAACTAATTTATTAGTATTTTTTTCTTCGTATCATTTAAAAAAGTTTTTTAATTCTTTTTAATTACCGGCATAAAATTGATCAATTCTCGACTTTTTTTAAATGCCACCAAAGCAATATATTATTATCGACGTAACAATATAAACGCCGACAAATTACTAATTTACCGGCGTACAATTTATCAATTGTAGACGTTTTTTTTGAAATAAAATAAATGCCGAAAAACTTAATAATTTACCAACATAAAATTGAACAAGTGCCGACATTTAACAAAACGCCGCAAAAGCTATATATTTTCGGCATTTTTTAAAACGCCACCAAAGCTATATATTATTACCAGCGTAACAATATAAACGCTACTGAATTCAATTATTTAGTGGCATAAAAATTAATCGCTGGTAATAATATTATTTTACTGGTGCCTAAACAACCGCCGATAATATAAGCGCCGGCAATTCTTAATTGTTTTGTAGTTAGTACGTGGGCAGTGAATAGGAAGTGTGGGGACCATGTCTGTCCCTTTCAAAACTAAGATTAGATTTGTGTGGCTTGACTTGGATTATGAATTAATGGGAAAGATTCTTGCGTACGTAGGAAATCCTAATATATATATATATATATACATATATATATATATATTCTAATTCTATTCATATATCTTTATTTGTACGTAGTAGTTTACTTTCAAGCATATTAGTTCGAACTTAACTTTAATAAGATTCAAGTGTTGTTTTAGTGATGATTTGGGGTGTAACCGGTCCGGTTCAGTCTGGTTTTTGACAAAATCTTGGACCGAACTGGTATGACCGGTTTCGTATTTTTCAAAACCGATTACACCCCGGTTAACCTCCTAAACCGGTATTTCCGGTTTTACCGGTTTCCAGTCTGGTCCGGTTTGGTTTTCTGGTTTTTTTTAAATGTAAATTTGACATGTTGTCATTAAAAATCTATTTATAAAAAAAAAAAAAAACTGCTTTACAAAAATCTATTATACTTTTATTAAAAAATCTGCTTTATTAAAAAAAATCTGCTTCATCTTTACTAAAAACTATTTTACTATAAACTGCTTTCCAAAAATCTGCTTAGCTAAAAAAAATCTGTTACAAGCTTATAAATATAACTATTAAAAACTGGAAAAAAAAATTCTGCTATGGAATAAAATAAGTTCAAATGTCTAAATTAGAAGTCTAAAAGTCTAACAAATTATAAATCAAAGTAAAATAATCCCAAGCTAAAGATCTTTTCCTACCACTCTTTGGAGCAGTAGATGGCTTACTTACAGTAGCTTTGGAAGAAAGCGGACCATTAGTCGCTGTTGATTCCATGGTCCTTTGACTCCCTCCCATTGAAGGTCGAACATTGCCGGGTGTTTCATTTGAAGGATCCATCTATAGTAACAAAAATAAAATTAATAAAAGCAGCTATAACTATATATATATGTGGGGTAAGCTGTTGTCCAATTTCTCAATGTATAAAAGCAGCTATAAATTTATTTAAAGGATTAATGTAAGCCCTATCAATGTAATTTAAAAAACTCAATCACTAAACAGTAAACACAATTTTACAAAACCCAAATACAAAACCCAATCAAAGTAAATTTCGGATTCAAAAAACCCTAATATCACAAATATCATCTATAATAATTTCAAAGTAATTTCACAAACCCAATCACAAAACCCTAATATCACAAACACAATAATAAACAAAATCACAAAAAATCCTAAATTTCGGATTAAAAAATCCTAATATCACAAATCACAAAACCCAATCACAAAAACCCTAATATCACAAAACCTAATCACAAAAATCCTAGTATGTAATGTTAAAAACAAAAAACAATAAAAATAAACAAACTTACCATTACACGTTGATGGAGAGTCGGAGACTCGGCAGAGAGAGTGAGAGACGGGAGAGTTGAGAGCAGAGTGAGAGACGAGGTAGGGAGAGTTGAGGACGAGAGAGTGAGCAGCGTGAATCCGAATCGTGATTCACTGATTTAGGGTTTAGAGTTTTAGTAACTTAGGAAAACGGCGCCGTTTGGGTTTAGTTATAGGAAATTAATATAATATTAGTATAGTTATATTATATATTAGTATAATATTAGTTAAATTATGGTTACATTAGTATAAATGATAGTTAAATTTTTTTAAATTTGTAAAACATTTAATATAATATTAGTATAGTTATATAGTTATATATTAGTTTTAATTATAGTGATTTAGTATAACTATATTAGTATAAGTAATAAGTATAACTATAGTCTATATTAATAACTATAGTCTATATTAAACTATTAGTATTAGTTAGATAGTTATAGACTTATATATTAGTATAGCTATATAATATATGAGACTATATAATAGTATTAATATTAGATTATTAGTATAGCTATATATTAGTATTAATTATAATGATTTAGTGTAAGTGTAACTATCTTAGTATAAGTATAACTATAGTCTAGACTCTATATTAAACTATTAGTATTAGTTAAATAGTTATAGACTTATATATTAGTATAGCTATATAATATACGAGACTATATAATAGTATTAATATTAGACTATTAGTATAGCTATATATTAGTATTAATTACATTGATTTAGTGTAACTATGTTAGTATAAGTATATGCTCTTTGGATGAGCGTAGAAGTTTCTTTTCCACACCTTATTTCTTTATGGGTCTGTTATGGTATTCAATGGATCTTTTATGAATTTCTTGTATCATTTTCTAGCTCCAGGTTGTAACTAGGTGTTCTCTTTCATATGCTTCGCTACATGTATTTACTTGTTTCAATAAAACTTTATATTACTTTAAAAAAAAATGGCTAAACTATGCAGTAGTTGTTAAGTATAAAGGGGGTCTGGAAATGGAAGGAATTGTGTTCTGCATGGTATTTTAGACTAATATTATTGTGAGTCTTTCACTATAACACATGCATAAAGAAACATCCTTTTGTGAAGGATCTGTTTCTGTTTTGCTTTAGTTAAGCTCTCGTAGTGGCATAAAGAAAAAAATAAATTGTAAGTTCTAACAAGAGCAATTTAGGTTGTTGGCGATTAGTAGATGGAGAAGCTTCTAGAAATCCTTTAAGTTTTTATTTTTCAGTAGTTTTTTATAGGTAAGAAACTGATATATATGTCCGTTTTATTTTGTGATATAGGCCCTTCTTTATGCAGATCCTTTTGATGTTGAAGCACAAAAGAAAATTGAAGCTGCCATTCGCCAGGTCAGTTTTATTATTTCATCATATGTGATAGTTCTTCTAGTGACAATGCATAAAATGCTTCCTCTCAACTGATTCATTGTGATAGAAACATCATATGTGATAGTTTTGATAGTAGCTACTGAACTAAAGGTAGCCATGATTTCTTAGAATAATTAGAAGAATATTATGTATCAAACCAGTGTGCGTACAGATTGATAATTAAGTTGAATGATCAGGCTATGTTGATAGAGATTACTTGATCCTAGAAATCTCCATTTATTTGATATAATTTTGCATAAATACCTTCACTTCTACCCTATGGCTCTGTATTTCATGTTATGTTGTATGTTCATATGCTTCACTACATGTATTTACTTTTTTCAAGTTTACAAAAATGTATAGGCAATCCCTGGATGTTTTTGAAGAAGACTTGTAGACAAACTCTCTGTTTTGTATGTAACTTTTCCCATGAAGTCTGAGGGTTGCTCTAATTCTTTTGGCACATTTCTACCAGCCCTTCAAGGAAGATGAGCTGGAGCAAAGCACTGAGGTTCAAATAATTTTTCCGGGAGAACCAAATGGAAAAAAAAAAACTTATTCTTGTCATTGTTTCAATATAGATGGATTTATATGCATTTAATAATCCAAATTTGTGTTTATACACACTTTCTATGATGCTCATTGGATTGGAATAAATATGGCAGATGGGTTGCTAAATTATATGTAATTTGATTCTTCTATTTTTGTTCCTGATGTTGATTTTTTGTGAATTTGATTGGGAGTTAGATGAGCTTCTCTACCCTAATTTCATGCATACCAGAGGTCTTCTAATTCGGTCTTTGGGACATGTAGTAAGTGTGTTTTCTGACTCAAGCCTTTGATTCTTTACTGTTTTATTATCTTCACCTAAATGAGATTTATCTCATTCACTTTGAAAATAGCTCTTATGGATCTAGAGGATGGCTTTTCCATAAATTTGCAATTCTATGCTTTTAAGAATAGCTGGCATTCTATTATATTTCGTCTAAGAATTTGCATTCTTTAGTTTCTTAAAGATTCATACTATTCTGGACTTTTGGATTACATTGTATTAAATTTTGTGATACATCATTGTCTTCTACTCTCTACTTTGCTGCTTATCCTATTTGAATGCTTCGGATGCATATAGGCTTGTCAGACGTGTCCTCTAAATGGATGATATTCATGATCCTTGCTTAATCTCATAGCTTTTTGCAATATTTTTTCTGTACCTTGTAATATAGAGGTTGCGATGTCTCCCTTGATTCATGTATTGCATGCCCTTTTTCCTCCCCGACTTGATTTTTTCTTGTAATTGCAATGGTTTCACAAAGAATTTTCTATAATGGGTGGCTTGTATATATTTGTTTGATAAGTTGGTATGTTGTGTATATATTGTGAAGCAAAATTGATATGGCAAAAACCACAACCGGGGAACTTTTTTTTTTTTTTTTTTTGGGCAAGGTAGAAGTATATTAAATAAGATAAAAATTACAATGGTGTGGGAAGGGGACCTCAACAAACACTTTAATGCAGCTACTACAGAGCAGAGAAAATAAAAACTACATGAATAGGTAAATGGCTCGTCAAGTTGTTCCCATGTTTCTTGGCCTAATGCCAAAAAGATCACCATCAGGACGATTTTTTCACATTGCAGAGATGGACTGCAGTAAGGTGCTGTTGAACTTCTGTCACACGTTGTAGGTGAAAGTAGTATGAAGCTTCTAGCAAAAAGAACAGAAAAAACAAGTTTTTTTTGGCAAAACAAGGTGGGGTAGCCACACAATTGACGACCATTTCGGAAATCAGATGTCGTTGGTTTGTTCCATGTTACAGTATTTTTAGGAAATGCGTGTAATAAATCTGCTCTATAGGCTGGTATACTATATACAACTGAAATATAAAAACAGTGTGTTTTCATTTCTTGTTAATAAGGTTTTCAAGTCAAAGTTAATTAACTAATTTATCCCAATCACAGGCCACAACTTATCAACAGAAAGCTTTGGACACCAATGAGAGAGAGCTGGGTATTGATCATCCAAATACAATGAAGAGTTATGGGGATCTTGCTATATTCTATTACAGGTTTTTGAACTTTTTCTTTCTAAGTGTTGACTGATATGGTTTTATTTTGGTGCCTTCTTAAATAGTTGCAGGAAAGGTTAATAGAAGCCATGAATATGTATCTACTACATGCACTTGTAAGAGTTTATAGCTTGACTAGGTTTCACTGGTTCCTTTTTCTTTACGTTGTTTACAAGAAGACCAAGTTGTAGTGAGTTTGTAAAGTATGATGATGATGTTGGTTTAATACCTGGTTCTGTTCTCATGTATTCTTCATGTGTACTTGGACTTGGCATTCTCTTATGATTAAAACTTCTAGATTACCTTAAAAATACAAAACCTGGTTCTGTAATGCTAGCTAATGGGGTATATTGAAAACACATGAAATCAAACTTGCTCGGCTCCATATAAAATATAATTCTTCTAAGTGTGATCTTTTGTTTCACAAAATATTTATATTTTCAAGCCTATTGTTAGCACCTATGAATCAATTATAGAAAGGAATTAATTAGCATTTTTACCATCATTTTAACCTGGAAACTAGTTATATAACTGAATCCAAGTATGAGATTTTCATTTCCAACTGTTTCCCCCAATGTCCATCTAATATGTTCTCAGGTGTGCCATATAGTCAAGAAACAATTACTCCTTGTATACTTTTAGATTTTTTGTGTGTTCAATATTGTCACATTTAAACTGTGTAGTTGCATCATCATCACTTTGATTTGGGGCTTAGTTTAGAAAACTTATGCATTTTTAGAATTGATTAATTTAATTAAAGGTAGTTTAATTATAAACAAGTTTTAATTAAATGTATTTGTTTGGGTTAGTTATAATCTGTCATTGGTTCTAAAGTGGATTTTATTTTTGTTTTTTGGTTGGACGATAGCCTATTTGGATTGTAATGGAATGGAGTGTTAGTACAATTTTATATGTTTTTTTTAAAATTATTATAAGCGTGAATTTGTATCTCTAAGGTTCGGATATAATAATTATAGCATATATTAAACTATTTGTTATGATTATTTTTGGCTCAGTCTCATGGGTTAATGTTTACAATATTTTTTTTTTGAAATCTCTTATTAGCATTTGCCGCGAATGAAACTCGTGGCAAATATTTTGTTTTTGGCCAAATCCCACCATAAAATTTCTTCATAAATAAATATTTCCGAGGAAATAGTTTGTGGAAAATATATATTTCCCATGAAGTATGCTATCGGAAATACCAAAGACAACTTTTTCCATGAAGATATGTCATGGGTAAATACTTTTTGCCACAATCTCTTTCTATGGAGAATGATGTTATTTTCACCACATTATACCAGATGAGACCTTATTTGCCACGAAGAAAAAAAATTTTAACCGCCACAAATGTCGTGAGAAAAAGAAGGCTTTTCCCATGAACTCGTGGGTTGGTGGAAAAAGACTCTTTCTCCATGAATTATATGCCACGACTCTCCCACGGAACAAATTGGTGGGAAAAATTTTTTTCCCACTAGGATATACTTTTTCCCACAACTGTCACTGCTGGAAAAATCAGTATTTGTTGTAGTGATTATTTATGAACAACAGGTTCTAGTGCCAATGATAGTTTCTGGAATGCGCGGTTCAAAATTCCGGAACATAAGGAAATTCCTAAATGCAGCTGTTATTTTGCAATATGTGCCAATACTTTTCCGTATCCGCAGATTGTGGAAGAAAGCTGTCGACGAGTACCCTTTTATGAACAAGTCAACTGAAACTGAAAGTAGTGAAAGTAGTGAAAGTACTGAGAAGGAAAAGATCAAGAAGGCCGATAAGGAAAAGATCAAGAAGAAATATATTGTAGTGAATGCTGGATTGAATCTCTATCTGTATCTCATCGCCAGTCATGTAAGTTTCATGCATCATTAACATCAGTTTCATCGTACCGATCCATAAACATCCGATCATGATCCAGAATTTTCTACTGCTTTATAATTAATTACACTAATCATTAATTAAGAGATGGATGAAATAATATTGGTATATATCTTTCATCAGGTACTGGGTGCTTTTTGGTACTTCTTCTCCATCGAACGAGAGACTTCGTGCTGGCACTTGGCCTGTGAGCATGATATTGAATGTATCAAGAGTGCTTCTCGTTCTTTTCACTGTGGTGATGTTTTTAGAAATTACCCGATTTTAAATGATTATTGCTCTTTGAAAAATCCAAATACCACCTTCTTTGATTTTGGAATATTCCAAAAAGCCCTTCAATCTGGTATACTGGATCCCATCAAGTTTCCGCGAAAGGGTTTGTTTTGTTTCTGGTGGGACCTGCGAAATCTGAGGTTCGTGCATTTTACAAATTTTCTAATTTGTTAAGATATTTCCAAATTTGTTTTTATGATATACTTGTCATCTGATCAAGAACTATGCATGTATCATGCTATATATGTTGTTTCATCACACATGTAAATTACAATCTTACATGCATTCTGTTCCTTAAAACTTTCTCGACCATTTAAAAATATAATCAAACCTAATATAATATTGAAAGTACCACTTCGAGACACTATTACTACTACATCGTACTACCAGAAATATTAAGATCATGTGAATGATCATCTCTTAAATATTATATCCAACCATCCATTAAAATTATGTCATATGCATATATTTTCTTTACTAAATTATTTCAATGATTAAAATAGAATGAAAGTTATATTTGATTAAAAATTATATATAGTTTAAATGTCCATCGTGTACGTGAAAGTAGTAATTCAGCTGCAAACTATTAATCTCAACAAAGATAATGATTTGAAGGTAAAAATACGTCAATTATTTCCCTTAAAATTCCTAGCTAGTCAGTAATTTCCATTGCCATACTTCCTAGCTTGCGCTTAGTCTATTCATTCACATCGACCAGCTATCACAGGGCCAATTACTGTCCAGTACTTGTCTATCACTAGTGATAGCCCGGCCCGAATAAGAACTGATCTTTTTTTTTTATTTTTCCTAATCTGAATAAGAACTGATCATCTACATGAACAACATATCAAATTTATTTGGATTATTTTACTATCAGAAGAAAAGATTGAAAAAGTAAACGAAATAAGATTGTTGGGTTATTTGGGTTATTTTTCTAATATAATTATTAATTATCATAAAATTAATATTGTTGTTCATGTTGTTGTTGTTATTATTATTATATATATAGGCCCCGAATAAGAAGCTGCTTGCGTTACGTTGGTCCAAATCTTATTAAATCATACATATTATATATATATATTAATGTTTCCTGATATTATTTACTGATCATACATATATAGCCGTTTCAAATCTTGCAGTTCATTTGGTCAAAACCTTGAAACAAGTCTTGATTACTGGGAAAACTGGTTCACAGTTTTAATCTCGATCTTTGGCTAGCTTCTGTTTTTATACTTCGTGGGAAATTTGCAGGTTGGTGCTGATCATCATCCCTTTTTCTTTTTCCTTTTTTTAAAGCAGGGCTCATAATTTCCATAATTATGTGTATAACTGAAATATATGTTAGAATATTAGTTATGAGCTGATCGTATGAGCTCAAAATTTTTTAAGAAAGTGGTGATTTTACTTGATGTATGTTTAGAGGTTCTTATAAATTTGAATTCTCACTCCGATTAGACTTCACCCTCATTTAATTGAATATTTTATGCTAGATCTACTTATTAAAAGAGTTTGCTCTCGTGTGAAGGTATAAATTAAAAGATTAAATTTTCAAGTTATTTTATTTTTAAGCCGGTGTGTAAAGTTGTTAAAGCATATCATTTATCTCACTTAAATGATAAGATTTAATCTATAAGATTTAAATTTCAAAAGTTATCTTCCAAATAAAATTATGTCATTTAAATACTCTAGTAGGTCATATCTTCCAGGTGTACATGCAGTCGGAGGCATCTAAATCGTTGGAAAGATATACTAAGCAAAGTGGCCACGATGAAGCGGCTTAAATGAGTCTAGTAAGTATGGATGGCATCGCGGCCTCATTCAAGTACTTTGTGATAATGAGTCTGACTTGAATCAAGTACTTGAACATTCTGCAGCGTCATCTATTCAAGCGGCCACGAAACAAGTACTTACACATTCTGCAGCTTCATCTATTCACGCAGCATGGCCGCGATGCCATCCATTATCACAAAGTATTTGAATGAGGTTACCATTAAGTTTAGATTACGGAAAATACTTTAGTGATAAGCCACGATGGTCAGTAAGGCCCCTTAGGCCAAATCCCAAATACCTGGGATAACGTTGGACGTAACAAGTTCATTGCATGCGGCATGCAGGCAGGAAAGTAGGACGTAGTGGAAGAGGTTATGGGCACGTGAAGAACGAGAGTGTACGCTGGATGGATTGGGTCTTAGCAACGTGCATGAACGGGTCTTAGCTGTTGGAGAAATTTAAGCTTGTTATCTTTCTGTTGCAGTCAGCTTATCTTTATGTGGCATTTTATTTATCTTTCTGTTGCATTTTATTTCGGTAGTACGTGGAGTCTATTATTTCATTTGGTTATTTGTTAGGCGTCGGTTACTAGTAGTGACCTTAGGATGTTCCTCTGTTTTCGGCTTACTCTGATTTTTAGTTTCATGCGTATGGTCTGCTATTTAAACAGCCGTGGATTATCAATAAAGGATATAGAAAAATTAATCCAGTAAAACTGTGGTACATCCTCACCCGAAGAGGATATTTTCGTGAGTATTTATTTACCTTGCATGGGACCTATCATTGGCCTTAGAGCCAGGTTTCTAATGGGAACTAACAAGGAGCGTATTCAGCACTTGGAGTTTGGACTCGGTGCAGTTCAGGAAGGACTACAGTGAATGGAGGAAGCTATCAATCGACTTTCAAATGTGTTGATTGCAAATCCAAAGAACCCCAACCATGACAACCATCACCGAGAAGGCAATGATGGAGGTCGACAGATCATCTCCTCCAAAACGGCGAAGCTAGAATTCCCACGATTTTCAGGGGATGACCCAATGGAATGGTTCAATCGGGTGGGACAATTCTTTGAATACTAGGGAACGGCAGAGAACCAAAAGGTTCTCATGGCTGCTTACCACCTTGAAGGGGAGGCCAACCAATGGTGGCAGTGGCTTCGCAGGACGTTACAAGAAGAAGGACATGTGATTTCATGGGAAACATTCGACGAGGAATTATGGGCTCGCTTCGAACCATCAGGATGTGAAGACTTTGATGAAGCCCTCTCAAGGATCAGGCAACTGGGAAGGTTATCAACATGAATTTGAGAAGCTTGGCAACAAGGTGCGTGGATGGACTCAGAAGGCGTTAGTGGGGACATTCATGGGTGGCTTAAAAACTGAAATTGCAGATGGAATTCAGATGTTTAAACCTCAGTCCCTCAAGGATGCCATTAACTTGGCACGGATGCGAGACGATCAACTTACATGGCAGCACAGGTTCGAACAATCCCCACCTACAAGAGCTCCTTTAGCTCTTCCAGAAGCCACTCGTGTAGCTCCTGCTACATCTGTGGCCCCTATTCAGCGTTTATCTTGGGAAGAAATGCAAAGGAGAAGATCACAAGGCCTCTGTTTCAACTGTAATGAATGCTTCACAGCTGGGCATAGATGTCAAAAACCACATTTATTACTCTTGGAGGGGCATGCGGGTAACGTGGTGTGTGAAGACATTACTGATCAGTAGACGTTGGAGGAAAACCAAGGCGGAGGATGCCACGTGGGAGAAGAAGCAGTCGTTGTTAGACCAGTTCCCTTATATGGACCTTGAGGACAAGAGTCCACTTGATGGGAGGGGTATTGATAAGCCACGATGGTCAGTAAGGCCCCTTAGGCCAAATCCCAAATACCTGGGATAACGTTGGACGTAACAAGTTCATTGCATGCGGCATACAGGTAGGAAAGTAGGACCTAGTGGAAGAGGTTATGGGCACGAGAAGAATGAGAGTGTACGCTGGATGGACTGGGTCTTAGCAACATGCATGAACGGGTCTTAGCTGTTGGAGAAATTTAAGCTTGTTATCTTTCTGTTGCAGCCAGCTTATCTTTTTGTGGCATTTTATTTATCTTTCTGTTGCATTTTATTTCGGTAGTACGTGGAGTCTATTATTTCATTTGGTTATTTGTTAGGCGTCAGTTACTGGTAGTGACCTTAGGATGTTCCTCTGTTTTCGGCTTACTCTGATTTTCAGTTTCATGCGTATGGTCTGCTATTTAAGCAGCAGTGGATTATCGATAAAGGATATAGAAAAATTATTCCAGTAAAACTGTGGTACATCCTCACCCGAAGAGGATATTTTCGTGAGTATTTATTTACCTTGCACGGGACCTATCATTTAGTCATAAAGTGATTACATAAAAATAAAGTTATAAATTGATGTGTCTTAATGTAGTATGTCAAATTATAAAATTACTTTTATTTTAAAGTAGATATAACGGATTCCATGAAACTACATCAGTTTGTAGATTTACTTTATGTAATCTCTATATGTCTATAGCAGTTCTTTTATTATTATTATTATTATTTGTTGGTTGGGCGATACCCTATTTGAATTACAATGGAGTGGATGATATGCATTTGGACAGATTTATACATTTTATAATTTGGCTTCATTTAATGTGCTGATGTTTGAGCATGAAATAGAGTTGAGATGATGATGGATTGTTTTGAAATGTTGGGATTAAGTGATGGTGTTGTAATGAGTTTGTAAAGCATAATGATGATGTTGGTTTTTAAATAGACAGATTTGTGTATATTAAATATATTAGATATGGATGAAATTTGTAAAAATAAATGAGTGCTTTGAATGGATTGTATGTTGATCTTATAAAACTAGAATGGATTGTATGGTTGTGGTTAATTTTGTGGAGCCATGAATTGTAACTTATAAAGTTTTGTGGTTGTGTGGTGTATGTGTATAAATTGTATGGACAGTTTCCTCTCTTAGGTTCTCATTATGAGTTTTTCTTGTGACCATGTTAGCACAATTTTACATATTTTTTTAAAAAATATTATAAGTGTGAATTTGGATCTTCAAGGTTTGGATATATTTATTTTAGCCTATATTAGACTATTTTCTATGATTATTTTTGGCTCAATCTCTTTCTTTTTTTTATAATTTTTTTTTTCTGAAATCTCTTAGCATTTGCCGTGAATGTAACTCGCAGAAAATACTTTTTTCTTTTTTGCCAGAAGTGATTATTTCCCGTGATAAGACTTCTTCATAAATAAATATTTTCGATGAAATAGTTTGCGGAAAATATTATTTGCCACGAAATTGTTTTATCGGAAATACTTTTTTCCTACAATTTACTATCAAATGTCATCATATTTTTCATGGTGGAAAAAATTTTTCCCCGTGAAGAATTTTGTTGGAAAATGTAAGCATTTTCCACGAGTTAAGGTTTTCATAGAAAAAATTATTTTATGTCACAACCATCCTACGACTAAAAGTTGTGAGAAAAGAAGCTTTTGCCACCACAATCCCTTGAGGGACAAATAAGTATTTGTCGTAGCATGAATATACACTACAACAGAAATGCTCTTTAGGGATGAAATTTTTCGTCCCAAATTATAGTCATTTCATCCCAAAATATATCTTTTGGGATGAATTTGAAGGAAACAATTTGAACGAAAATTTTTTTTGTCACGGTTGAAATTCGTCCTAGAATATCTTTTGAACAGTTACAATTTTACGTTCGAACTGGATTAATTTTTTTGAACGATTGCAAAATACGTTTGAACAAAAATACATTAGATACCCATTCGAACGGTATAAATATAGCTTTCCATTCGAAAGTTAAAGGGACAAATCGAACGGTATAATTGTTCAAATGGGAGAAAAATTATGTTCGAACGCTAAGAAAATAAATGGCATTCAAACGTTACGTGGTCGTTCAAACGATTTAATAAATGGCGTTCGAACGTTATGTGGACTACTTTATTTAAACTCAAGAATAAAAAACCAAATAGACATTCATAATATTTGAAAAAATACATTAGAAACTGTTTAATACTCACAAATGTTTTAGAATAAGTGTGAACCAAATAAATAACTGTGAGACTGACATTGTTCGTACATAAATAGATAATCCCAAAATATGTACGTAAAAAACCGTCAGTTACTTGGAGGCCTGTACTGTTGCATAAGTTGTTGCATTTGGAGTTGCATCTGTCTCCCAAACTCTTCTTATTGTTCTTCATGTTGTTTGATACGCATCTCCATGTCTGCTTGTGTCACCTATTGAGCCTCTAACTCATGCTGCCTTGTAGTCAATTCTTCGATTCTGGAATTCGCATTCTCTAACACTATAGAAGTTGTAGAGGCACTCTAACACTATAGAAGTTGTAGAGGCAAACCTGGAAGAAGAGGAAGAGGGAGAAGGCTTTACACAGCGACCCAAACCCTTCAAATATCTTGAACGTTGACTCAAGACTTGTGTAAAAATATCAATATCACTTGTTGAGGATTTTTGATCTGACATAGATTCAGCACGCAGGGCAACCATTTTATCCTAGACATATATAAGATAAAGAATTAATATCGTCATAAATATTCTAATATATTTAATTAAAATAGGTTATAATACTTACACAATTTTCACGGGCATCAAGATGAGTCCACTCTCCATTACAATCAGTGTGTGATACAACATATAATTTTGTCAGATCATAATTGGTATCTGAATCTTGCTACAATAAATATGTGTTCAGATTTAAATCCTCCAGATACCAAACCCCACATCGTCGTTGTTTCCACCATGAGACCACCACTTGTGAGTCAAGTTCAACTTCCACGTAGCCAATTCTTAGAGCTTTGCAAGCTTTAAGGCCATACAACAGCGCTAATAATTCTGCCCTATTATTCAAACCAATCCCAAGAGGAGAGGCAAAAGCATGAAGTAAATTACCATAATCATCTCTGATAATACCACCCGACCCAGACAGCCCAGAATTCCCAAAGCTACTACTGTCAGTGTTTAACTTAAACGACCTTCAAGGGTTTTGTGCCAGACCACCAACCTCGAGCAATGCCTGGGCGGAACAAGAGGTGAGATAAGCAGGGATTGTAAAATCTGAGAATCATGCCTAGAGCCTTTCGAAACTTTGTGAATGCCCTGATAGATTGCACGAATCTCATAAACAATCGAGTGCCAAACCAATTTAAAAAGCTCAAGTCGACCTTCCATGCAAGCAACACATCTACGACGCCAAAGACGCCAAGAAAGAAGAGAAGGAAGTAGGCCCGCAATAGTACCAACCTGAGTAGAGGAAGATGATCGACGAAACCAAAGGGACACTATCTCTTTCCAAGTACCACAAAGCAGTAACCCAAAGATAGCTCCACAATAGCGCCAGATCCAAGCAGCAAAATCCCCTCCAAACAACACATGATTTTGATCCTCATAATTACCAACATCACAACAATCACACTTAGAAACAATTAGCATCCCCACACGATGGAGACGATCATCCACACTAAAAGCATTATGCCAAGCCTTCCACATAGAAATGAAACCTTCAAAGGGAGCAAATTATGCCACATCCAAGGATGCCCATTCATAGTAGAACTCCTAATATGGATACAATCCCACGCTGATTTAGTAGAGAAACAACCACTATCTTGCTTTATCCATACCAAAACATCCGATCCTCCCTTGCAACCTTCTAAAAATTCTAGAATATCATTCACATGATCATGGCCCACCAAACTAACCAAGAAGTCCACATCCCATGAATTAGATAGTTGACAGTCCTTAACTTTAAGTAAAGGACTACCTACCGTAGGAAGATCAGAAAACAAGGGACCCTGATCCCGCCACTTATCATACCAGAAGAAAAGGTTTCCTTCCCTAAGCCGCCACTTAGAACTTTCGAGGACCAAAGGATATTTAGTTTTATATAATATTAGAAGTATTTTTCCTTCTGTTTAGTTAGTTTAGTTATGAACCAAGTTGTATTAGTTCACTTAGTTAGTTTAGATATTTTTAAACTTATTTTTCCCTCCTTTTTTTTTTGGCTTGTATAAAAGAGCACATACGTACTCTGATTTGTTCAATGCATAATTGATAGAACTTGCAAACCCCTTAGTTCAAAACTTATCATGGTATCAGAAGAAAATTTTCCCGCGTAAACATGGCTTCTTCTTCTTCATCTAGTTCCTCTGGTTCATCCTCTTCTTCTTTTTCTTTTCTTGCGGATTCTTCTGATCCATATTACCTTCATCATGGTGATAGTCCAGGCACAACACTTGTTACTCAACCCCTTACAGGTGACAATTACAATACCTAGCATTGTTCCATGCTCATGGCATTGACTGCCAAGAATAAAGTCTACTTCATAGATGGCTCTGTTCCATCTCCTTCAGAAACTTCTCCAGTGTTTCAATCATGGACTCGATGCAATAATATGGTGCATTCTTGGTTGCTTAATTCTCTTTCTAAAGAGATTGCTGCTAGTGTCATTTATGTCTATTCTGCCATTGAGATGTGATCTGATCTCAAATAGTGGTTTTCTCAAGGCAATGGTCCTTGGATCTTCCAATTACAAAAGTCCATCGCATCTCTTACACAAGATGATCTTTCTGTTTGTGCGTATTTTACTCAGATGAAAGGTCTTTGGGATGAATTGATGAATTATCGTCCTCTGCCTGTTTGTTCTTGTGGTGGTTTACATTCCTTGCAAGCTATGCATCAATAGGAGTATGTCATGCGTTTTCTGATGGGATTAAATGATTCCTATTCGCATGTTAGAGGTCAGATTCTTCTCATTGATCCTCTGCCTCCTATCAACAAAGTTTTTTCTCTGGTCCTTCAAGAAGAACGACAGCGTGATATTGGATCTGTTTTGGTTCCAAGCATACCTTCTGCTGCCTTTTCTTCCTCTACCATACCTTCCACTCACAGACCTATTTGCTCTCATTGTTCCATTCTAGGGCACACTGTGGAGAAATGTTTTAAGTTGCATGGATATCATCTTGGATATCGATCAAAAGGTAGATCCTCCAATTCTACATCTAATTCTCTACCTATTGTCCATTCTGCTAATCATGTTGCAAACTCTACATTCAATCCTTCGATGCCTCTTACTCAAGAGCAATCTCAACAACTCTTGGCACTCCTCCATTCTGAATCCTCAGCTTCGTCACCACAAACAAGAAATCTGGTAACATCTCCACTTGATCAGCTTTCTGGTCAGTGTTACTTCTCTCCTCCACATTCTGTTTTTTCTCTCCACACAATGCATCTTACCTACCTACCTCATGATGAATGGATCATCGATATTAGTGCCATGAACCACATGGTTCATTCTATTTCTCTATTCAAATCCTTTCAACCTGTACATGACTCGTTTGTTAGATTGCCAAATGGTATTTTTGTACCTGTTACACATGTTGGATCTGTCCATTTGTCTCCTTAGCTTGTTTTACACAATGTGCTGTTTATTCCTTGCTTTCATTTCAATCTCCTTTTTGCAAGTAGCTTACTAAATCTTCTTGTTGTATAACATTTTTTCATGACACTTGCTTTATACAAGACCTCATCCATTGGAGAATGATTGGGAAGGGTAAAGCCAAAGAAGGACTCTACTTACTGCAAAAACCATATTCACTTGTGAATTGCTCAAAAGATTTGTCTTCTAATTCTGTTTTTGCTTTACAGTCTAGTCATCCTACTTTTGACACTTGGCATAATAAATTGGGACATCCATCTTTTTCTAGAATGCAATTGTTGTCCTCGATTGTTTCTTATTTTTCTATTAATAATGCCACCATTTGTTATGTTTGTCCTCTTGCTAAGCATAAGAGGTTACCTTTTCCTTCACATGGTCAACATAAATCTACTTGTTCTTTTGAACTCATACATTGTGATATTTGGGGGCCATTTCAATCTCATTCCTTAGAAGATTTCAAATATGTTTTGACCATAGTAGGTGACTTTTCTCGCAAAACTTGGGTTTATTTGTTAAAATCCAAATCTGATGCTTGGGTTTTGTTACAACATTTTGTTACCATGGTTGAAACTCAGTTCAATTCAAAGATAAAATTCATTAGAACTAATAATGGTAGTGAATTTGCCATGCATAATTTCTTCTCTAGTAAAGGCATAATTCACCAGCTTTCTTGTGTAGCAACTCCTCAATAGAACTCAGTGGTTGAAAGGAAGCACCAGCACATTTTAAATGTTGCTCGTGCTCTCCTTTTTCAATCCAATCTTCCTTTACATTTCTGGTCAAATTCCATTCTTACTGCTTGTACTTAATCAACAGAATTCCTTCCCCTTTGTTGAACAATAAAAGTCCCTATGAGCTACTTATTAATAAACTTCCTTCTTATGATCATCTGAAAGTATTTGGGTCCCTTTGTTATGCTTCTACATTAGCTCATAATAGATCTAAATTTGATCATTGAGCTAGAAGATGCATATTTCTTGGTTATCCACTTGCTATTAAAGGTTACAAATTGTGTGATCTTGATGATCATACAGTTTTTGTTTCTCGAGATGTTGTATTCCATGAACACATTTTTCCTTTCCAACCTTTATCTCAAAATATTAATTTTGTTCAGCCTCATGTTTCTATTGTTCTTCGTCAACCCATTTTTCATCAGTCTCACTTCCATATTCCTTCATTTGACTCTTCCTTACCTTCAAACCAATCAGCTTCTGCTCAAAATTCACATGTTCCTTCAAACCAACCTCTTTCTTCTATTCCACATGTTCCTCTTAGAAGATTTTCTCGAGCTCACAGGCCCCTTAGATATTTGCATGATTTTCATTACCATATGGCATCTTCAAAGGCTTGCTCTTCTTCATCTTCCAATGAAGTTTCTGGTTCTGTTTCAGGTACTCTTTATCCTTTTTCTAGTTCTCTTTCATATTCCCATTTGTCATCCAATCACAAGGCTTTTGTCATAGCTTTTTCTATTATTTTTTAGCCTAAATTTTTCCATCAAGCTGTACGTTAAAATTCATCGTTGGAGAACTGCCATGGCTGAAGAAATCACAGCCATAGAAACTAACAAAACATGGACTTTAACGAATCTTCCCCCTGGTAAGAGTACAATTGGCTGCAAATGGGTCTATCAAGTGAAGCTTAGGTCTAATGGGACACTTGAGAGGTATAAGGTTCGATTAGTTGCTAAGGGGTTTACACAACAAGAGGGTGTTGATTATTTTGATACATTCTGTCCAGTTGCTAAGATGGTGACAGTTAAGAGCAATTAAGGGTTGGCATCTCATTCAATTAGATGTCAACAATGCTTTTCTTCATGGAGAATTGCTGGAAGAAGTATATATGGTTTTACCTCTTGGTTTTGGTGATAAGAATGATAAAAGGGTATGTCGATTGAATAAGTCTTTGTATGGATTGAAACAAGCTTCCAGGCAATGGTTTGCTAAGTTTTCCTCTACAATCATTTCTCTTGGTTTTATTCAATCCAAGATAGATTACTCCCTTTTTACAAAGACTCAGGGCACTAGCTTCATGGCTTTATTAGTGTATGTCGATGACATTCTTTTGGCTAGAAATGATATGCCTTTTGTTAATACTGTCAAAGCTTTCCTTGATCAAGAGTTTAAACTTAAAGATCTTGGACCATTGAAGTATTTTTGGGCCTCGAAGTAGCAATAAATACATCTGGAATTTCTTTGTCCCAAGGAAAATATGCTTTAGACATATTATCAGTTATTGGTTTCCTTGGTTCTAAACCAGTTAAAACACCTATGGAACAACATCTAAAGTTGTCTAGATCTGATGGTGTTCTTCTTGAAGATCCTAAACCTTATAGAAGATTGGTTGGCAAGTGACTATACCTCAGCATTACTAGACTAGATCTTACTTTTGCAGTTCACACATTAAGTCAATTTATGGATTCTCCTTGGCTACCTCATTTACATGCTGCTCATAGAGTCCTTCAATACATCAAAGACTCACCTAGTCAAGGCCTCTTTATCCTTCCAATTCAAACTTAAAACTTACTAGTTTTGCTGATTCTGATTGGGCAGGGTGTCAAGACACCAAAAGATCTATCACAGGCTTTTGCATATTCCTTGGCAGCTATCTTATCTCTTGGAAATCAAAGAAACAATCCCTAGTTTCAAGATCATCAGCCGAGGCTGAAAATAGAGCTTTAGCTAATATAGTTTCTGAATTAGTTTGGCTTATCTCTTTGTTACAGGATTTACAAGTTAATCACTCAAGTGCAGCAGCTATGTATTGTAACAACAAGTCTACCATCCATATTGCAAATAACCCTGTCTTCCATGAACGCACAAAACATATATAGATTGATTGCCATTTTGTTCGTGACAAGATTCAAGAAAGTTCTATCAAACTTTTTCATGTTAATTCTCACAATCAACTTGCTGATTGCTTCACTAAACCACTTGGTTTTCCATTGTTTTCTACCTTGCTCTCCAAGCTTGGCATTATTGACATTCATGCTCTAGCTTGAAGGGGGGCTATTAGAAGTATTTTTCCTTCTGTTTAATTAGTTTAGTTATGAACAAAGTTGTATTAGTTCACTTAGTTAGTTTAGTTATTTTTAAACTTATTTTTCTTGCCTCTTTTTTGGCTTCTATAAAAGAGCACATATGTACTCTGATTTGTTCAATGCATAATTGACAGAACTTGCAAACCCCTTAGTTCAAAACTTATCATATAATTTTAAGTGTAGTAGTGATGCTCAACCTACAGATATTTTTAATCATACCACCAGATTTTGTTTGATAGAAGTCAGTTCACACAATAGTTCCAACGTGCACATGAAGGTGGTTACTACCAAATTATAATCAACACACAAGTTATGGAAACTGCCTTGTATATCGACATCCCGACACCGCACTCGATCCCAACCTTGGCGAGGAAGAGGTCGTCCGCCAAGAGGTTATTAGTTACAATTGTAGTGACCTGTCACAACAGCACAAGTAAACATTAAATTACAAGCCAAACTTTTAACAATTGACATTCCACAAAAAAGGAACAGCAAGATATTCTTTTTGAAGCGACTAATATTTAAACAATTTGGCATCAACAAGGACTCCAACCTCTGCTAGTTTTTCAAAGTCAACTTTGGTCAGATTCTGAAGCGATATCCACAACATGGGTAAGGAAAGTTAGTTCAAGGAAGATAGTGTATTAGGTCTATCAAAACTTTCCTGGTTATTGCCACAACAAACCAAAACGATGCCCAATCTTTCCCTACCCTTTTTCACTCAAATATTAATACAGTAAATTTTAAAATGAGAATGGAAAGAAACCAAACCTATACATGTAGCCTGTCATCAAAGACACAGTTAACCAACGTACACAATCATGTTACCAAAAACCCTTTGCATGTTGACTAGTCGGCTCATGCTACCAAAACACCCTTTCCAAGAGGTACAAACATTAAGAATAGCATCTCCACAAAAATTATACCTTTGGCATATTCACAAACTACACCAAAACTACACCAAGGACTAGAGCAAAAATGCATATTCACAAACTACTAAATACCCTTTCAAAGAGGTACACAAATTAAACCGGAAGCATATTCACAAACTACACCCTACCCTCTCCAACAGACACAAAAATTCAACATGATGCATATTCACAAACTACACCCTACCCTCTCAAAGAGGAACAAAAATGAAACACTTTGCATATTCACAAACTACACCCAACCCTCTCCAAGAGGAACAAAAATGAAACACATCATCTCTACAAACTACACCCTACCCTCTTCAAGAGGAAAAAAAATAGAAACACAATTGCACAAGTTAATAGTTAGTATTAGAATCAGAATACTAACTATTAACTTAAATTTCGACAATTGCACTACCTTTCTCTTTCTTGCCATCGTCTCCATGGGCAGAACCTTTCTTTTACTTGAAGGTCTCTCTTTCCCTCGGACCACATGGGGGTTTAATATCTTCTTACCCTTATCTATGACTACGTTCGGTCTGACCTTCATTGATTCAAATTTCGACCCAAATGTTAAATCATCAAATTTTGAATCAAACTCATCAACATAGCGCATGAATGCATTGACACGGTCATTACTTGGGGATATTTTAGTTGCTAATTTCATGCATCTTTTAACCACCATCTCATACCTCCTCCATGCCTCTCCACTAGCCTGCAAGTCCTCATAACTGCTTTTGATCAATGTGTATCTCCTCTTCTCGTCCTTCCTCTAGCAATCCAAGACATATCTATCTGACAGCACATTAATCATCTTCAACTGAAAAACTTTAAGTGCATGCCTACATAGAATTCCCCTCATCTCAAATAATGACACGTGCATTTTAACTCGCACTCCTCTTCGTTATAGTAAAGTGTGTAGTGAACTGTTTTGGTGCAATCATCAATAGATATTTCATCCAAGATATCGAAGGTTGAAATGCACCCCTGCTTACTTGCCAATTTGAAATTACAACATATTAGGCCCATCAACTCTTTTTGGAACTCTTTAAACTTTGTATTTATGTATACCTTCTGAAACTACTTCTCAAAGTTGAAAGGGGAAATGCAGGGGATCGTTTGGTTGCTGGAGTTGAAATTAGCCGTTGTCTCTACCTCCACCTTCTTTCTTAGAGCATTATCAAATTCGTCCATAAATTGCTTCAAGGTCGTATTGGAATGGACATATCCGTTGAAAAAAACATTCATGCTTTCTGACCATTGTGTTGTGCTCATTCCAGCCCAAAATACATCCTTTAAGTAAATTGGAACCAAACAGTCTTTTCCTCATATAAGGATTGGAGCCAATTATTGCCTCTGAGATCATACTTATCAAGAAGTTGATCCCACCTCTCCTCAAATTCCATCCAGGTCTGTGAATCATACAATGCAGCCTGAATGGAGGTCTTCAACCTTGTGCTGAATTGGGAGTGAGATCCTAACTTCTCTAGAAGTTTGCATATTATATGCTATAGACAATATCTATGGCGGGTTTCTGGAAATACAATCGAAATTGCATTCTTCATTGCCCTGTCTTAGTAGGTTATGATGGCTTTGGGCACTCGATCATTCATGCAAGACAACCAAACAAAGGTATGTGTGTCCTCGCTTGACAGCAACCCCATCCCTAGTAGTATGGACTGCCCATGATGGTTAACACCAACAAATGGAGTGAAAGGCATCCCGTACCAATTTGTTAGGTACGTTGTATTGAAGGTTACAACGTCTCCGGAATACTCATAGGCCGCTCAACTCTGTGCATCAGCCCAAAACACATTTCGTAACCTTCCCTCATCATCCATGTCTATGGAAGAAACGAAGCCATCATTCTGATCTCTCATTCTTTGGAAATACTCGTTAAGTGCTTTGCCACTTCCTTTACCCAACCTTAAATGTCTAGCCTTATTAATGAAATTCCAACCATCTTTCTCTTGAAAATCTAGATTCTCAAAACCCCCCGCATCAATGACAAGAGAATAATAATTCTTGTTCATTCGAATATCGGCTCTATCATTGAGGTCGAGGATCCTTTGGTTGTATTCATCTAGATACTTGTGAGATTGCAAGAGTCTTGTCTTCTTGGGGCTCATAGTAATGTGGTTGTGCAATTTTCAATTGTGGTGATAACCCATCTATCATTTTTGTTTAACGTCGCATGTACGTTCGCCTTACAATCCTTTTTAGTTGTTGCCCGTGGCTTTGATATATTACTATTCTTAGGTTGGTATTTTCCACCACAAGCACAACCAACAGTCACATGCACAAGCCTCCCATCATCATCTCTCTTAGTCCTCTATGTCCTTACACCAAAACCCTTTTACTTGGCATATTGCTTATAGTAGGCCGTAAGCTCTTTCTCACTCTCGAATTCCATACAGGATCTTGGTACTTCAACCTGTACCTCATCATCAGGGACAACAATGGTACCCTCTAAATCTTTATCTACGTCGAATAACATTTCTAAACATGGAAACATAGGGATGGATTAGCATCAATTCAATATTAGTATCATTAAAGTGAAAGTAGACAAAAGTGTAATACCATCAGCTGCATCAGAAAATGTACTTTCAAAATTTTTTTCAAATTCTGCAAATTCAGAAAATTCTTGCCTAAAGTTCTCTGGATTAGTCGACAGCGGAGGATAGGGCATATTTACATCGAAATGATGCTGCAATTATGCAAATAATTAAGATTCATGAGCACGTCAAACACACTTTATTAAAAAATAAAAGACATCAATCTGCCTACTCACATGATAAACATTTGGATTTTCATATGTATTTTGAGACGTCATTAATGACTTTGAAGTCGAGAAGGCCTGGGTGCCATTCCATCTTCCTTTTTCCCCATCAAACTAAAATTGAAAATTTCTTCCTAGACTTTAAAGGCGAAGCACATGATGGCAAAAGAAGAAAAAGAAACATTAAACTCTCAAAATTGATAGCAGTTAAAAAAGAAATAAAAAAAAAAAGAATCTGAAAAGTAAAAAAGGAAAAAATAAACCTTAAAATCTCATAACACTTAATTGAAAAGTAACACTTAATATAGAATCTAAAAAGTCTTCTCATAATCCTAAGGGACAAACAAGTTGTCCCCTTCAGTCAAACTAGCCAAGCCATGATGCTTTAAAAATTGGTCTGAAGCTTTTGAAAGTTATTTCATAAGGGGGAAATTCATTTCATTTTTTTATATTATATTACTAAAGGTAGACTAAAAAACTTCTAAGTCTAAATTTCAGCGTACACAATCAAAGTTACAAGCTTCGCATGAATTGCACATAGCATTCCATCTTCAAATAAATGGACCAAAAAGTCCTCTGCTGCCTAGGAATAAAACAAACCAATAAGGGTATAGTCTTTATGTATATTAATGCTAGCAAAAGTTCAGAATTGCGCCATCTCTCTTGATGTAGTCAAAACTTGAACCAAAAAGCAGAAGTAGATACAATAATGTTGTAGATATCATTTGATTAAAAACACAGGATCCACATGATCATTCCCAAGACATGCATGTTGATAATGAGGTAGGTGTTATCCACTTCCAAGCCTTCCAATATATATTATAGCTACATAACAAAACATTTATATACCTCCTGCAGTGCTACTAAAGCTTCATATTAAACTGTTTTACCTACAAATGACAAGGACTATTTTCATATTAAACTTCACTACCAAACCTAATTGACGCATGCCATAGACCAAAGTCAACAGAAAGGCCAAACTTCTTCATAGCCCAATTTTAAATATTGATCAAATCGGCCATAAATATAACAAAAGAATAAAATGGAGCATCTTAATGAGAATGTTCGTTTACACATTTTAAATTGAGAAACTCTGAATCTGTAACCAGGGAAATACACCCAATAGTGCAATCATCATTTTAAGACCATAAAGGATTCCACAATTCCTAACAACAATATACTTGTCATAAATTAGGTGTTTTACTCAGAGTAGAGGCATCTTCTTCTATTCTTCCTTAACAGCATGGTCAAACTGAATACAGAATTGAAAATATTGTATTGACATAATTAACAGCCCAAATTCGATTATGGCTACAAATACCAAATTTCCAGCACCATAGCTTTTCTACATTGAGGTTTTAGCCATTCATTTGGGGATAGTTACAAGAGAACTAGAATGAAATTGCAAATAGGATTTTCAACAGATAATATAAGGTGCTTGATAACTCACTACGGTGTAACACAATCTCCCCCTTAAATTCTCAATCATGTCCGCGTCGAGCCATTCTATCATAGGTGACACGACTTAAGTCCCACACGTCTGCTTGAAATTAACTCTAATGCCATTTGTAACATCTAAATGAAGCCTCAAGCCACATCTAGGCCCATACTTTAAAAGGACTAATCGGTTGTACAATTAGAGCCCCATAGAATTTTTATAAAGATTAAGCACTTCTCCCTCCTATGCAACATGGGATCTTGTTCACCACCTATACGCACTACGGAGGATCACAATCACGATTGTGCAACAAACATCTGTGCTGAAAGGGTGTGAATTGTGTCCAAAACTCAAAAATCCGTGTAGGGGCAGAGTAGGCAACCCCAATGCAAGCAGGTCTGAGGGATTAGGTGGAATACAAGATGAAGAAAAGAAGCGCATAGGATTTAAAAACACCAGGCCCAACCTCAATTGGAGAATAAAGTCAAACATTATATGCAATAGTAGGCCTGAAAACAGCATTTAAAACTTCAAACTCAAAACTAAAAATTCAAAAACCAAAGTGAGCAAATGAAGGGACAATGATGGCTAGTTTGCTTCCAAACTATCTCATTCAACCACTTTGATTCATGCTTTGAGTTTCCAACACAGCTTTTAAGCTTATATACTTGTTTAGGTACCTAAAAGCTGAGTATATCAATCCAAATCAACTTTGGGATTGGATGAAGTCAACTGTCAGCCAGTTATGACTGTATCTAATAATTTAAGCCAAGCTTTGACCATGAATCAATATACACAAAACAAACAAAATCAGTGGCAACCCCTTCATAACACATTTAGGATGTAATGGAATGAAGAAAAAATATTTGATGTCAGACTTGAGACGAGATCATAGTGGGACAAGAGGAGACAGAAATTTTGGAAAAGTGCATGAAGGAAGAGATTTGCTTGATACCCTCTGGTCCTCCAAACCACAAATACAAATAAGAGAGAAAAACTTTTTAACAAGAGAAATTTTATTATTAATGACAAGCGAATGGCTTTCAGTGGTGAATAAATAAATTTAAAAAAAAAAGAAAAGCAGCTTGTCAAGAGAATACAGCCTACTTTCGAAAAGTCTAGGTGGATTGATCAAGTATCTCAAATATAACACATGCGGACAGCTCCCCACAAGACATACAGACTGTCCAACAACCCTGAATCCTGGCCCAAATGGAGGCCTTACACTGAAAGAACGAAAGAAATTAGCAAATTGGGGGGTCACCAAGACATAAATCAAAGACCTCACTACACAACAAGGCCCCTAATCATGTTTGGTGGAACATTAGTCCCAAATGGCCAACCATATATATCTATCATATCACATACTTACAACCCCCCCTCCGCTCTCTCTCTCTCTCAAAAAAAGAAATTGCAGACAACCAGCAAACCCGATTTAAATGCAGGCCTCGCACTTGCAAAAAAGAGACTAATTATCCAAATGGGGTAAGAACCAAGACAAATCAAAGATCTCTCGCTCGTCATGTAATAGTCTACATTCATGAAGTATGATTTCCAAAAGCTTAAATTTAAGGACTTGGGCTGGGCTAACTACTTGTCAAGCCTACTAGCTAACAACTTAAGCTAAAACTAGAAATACATTCAATCACTTTAGTATAAATGTTCTTATCTCGATTCTTGATAACACGTTGATTCTAACATATCTTTTCATAAGTCAACCCGAGTCAAGCATCATCAATTCTACCAACATCACAGCTACCAAAGTAATGCATGTGAAAATCCACTGGCCAGTTTTCAAAATGCATTTTCTAACCAAAAAGAATCACACACACAGATATATAATTACGTGCTTTAAAGAGTTATTACAGTGTTACGGGCTAAATGTAGCTGTGATTCTCTAACAATGGTGGTAACAGTGAAAGCAGCTTAAAGCAATTTCATGAAGATGAAGATGAATAAATACCTTAGTAGCCCGTGGCTGCAGATCTCTTCAGCAAAAATAATACATTTTCAAACTGCACAATCAGAGGATGGGCAGAGGGAGGGTCGACGGCAACCAACGGGGATGCTGGGTAGGGGGAGGGTCGATGGCAACCAACGGGGGTGCTAGGCAGAGGGGGTGTGGGGCAACTAGGGCATTGTTTGGGCGACACGGGGGGGTGGGGGAACAAATGGGCGGGCGACGGGGAGGGAGGAGAGCTGGGTGACGCGGGGAGTGGCGGCGCTATGTAGACGGAGGAACGTCGCTCTATGTTGCTGGACAGAGTGACGGCGACGCCGGTGGTGTTGGGCAGAGGAAGGACGCTAAGCAGGCAAGGGGAGGCTTTTCGCACGGGACAAATTCAAATTGGGGAAGAAGTTGTAACCAACCAACAAAATGAATGTTTTGCATTAAAAATAAAATAAAATTGCAGCCACGTATGGTACAATATGTGCACCGCTACAATATGTGCACCGCTATAGTGACTACTTCTTAGAAGAACTCATTACAAAATTTTCGGCCTCTAATATTTTTAATAAACACAAGTTTAAATTTGAATATAAAAAGTAAAAACTTATGAAAGATAGAAATTTACATAGAAATTTGGAAATGTGCCTTTCTAACATGGTATCAGAGCTACTCGACTAACAATCTCCTAGATCCATGGCTACACACACTTGTACCTCTCTTTCCCAACCAAATTCCTCTATCATTTCATCTTTCTCTCATGTTGTTACTATTAAGCTAACGAAAGATAACTTTCTTTTCTATGGAAAGTTCAAATTTCAGCATACCTAAGAGGGGAAGATCTCTATTGTTATGGTGATGGCACATTTCCATGTCTTCCTCAAATTTTACTTAATGTTTCCAATGGTCCTCCAAAAAACAAATCCAGATTTTCTCTCCTAGACACGAACTGATCAACTGGTTCTTAGTGTTCTTTTTTCATCTCTTCCTGAATCTATTATTGGGCATGTACTCTCTGCTGTTACAGCAAGAGAATTGTGGCTCTCAATAGCTTCTATGTTTGCCTTTCATTCACAAGCCAAGGAATTTCAGATCACATTTCAGCTTACTAAACTTTCCCACGAAGATCAATCTATCTTTGGTTATTTTGGGAAAGCTAAGTCACTAGTTGATACACTAGTTTCCACTGGAAATCCTCTCCCAGACAAAAAGTTTGTTACCTATTTGGTTACTGGGTTAGGTCCAGCCTATGAGTCCTTCGTGACTTCTGTTACTACCAAATCCAAACCACTTTTCTCCCATGAACTCTATCAACTCTTGCTTATACATGAAAGTCGTATAACACATTCCTCCAAAAATATTTTTGAACCTTCTGTAAATTACAGTGCTAATGGAGGTAGAGACCGACATGGCAGAACCTTCTCTTGTGGTAGCAGACAAGGTCTAGACAGAGGTAGATCAAATGGTCATGGTGGCAAATATACTCCTACCTTCTCAGGCACCTTTCAACAAACACATGGTAACCCTCAACCCACATGCCAAGTTTGCAACAAATCTGGGCATGTTGCCCTCTAGTGCCGACACTATTTTGAACATTCATACCAACATCATATCTTTTTCAGCCAGCTACACAAAACCTAGCTCCTTCATCGACACATCTTGGTACCATGACTCAGCTGCTACTCATCATATCACCAATGACCTGAGCAAGTTGAACATATCATCTGAACAATACAATGGTAGTGAGGCAATTTGCGTTGGAGATGGAGCATGCCTACCCATTCAACATCTCTGTGACTCTACTCTCTCTTCAAACTCCTTATTTTGTTTTACATAATTTACTCCATGTGCCGAATATTACCAAAAATCTTGTTAAAGTACTTCAATTCAGTAGTGATAATTCCTGCTTTTTTGAATTTCACTCTACCCATATCTCTGTAAAGAACAATTGAACCAAGAACATCCTCCTCACAAGACCAACCCGTAATGGTCTTTACGTGTTTCCCTCGTCTAATCATCATTCCTTGACACTGTCTGCACATCTCGGTGAAAGGACCTTTTTCTCTCAATGGCATCGTCGATTGGGTCATTCATCTCTTGTCATTGTCTCCCAAGTCCTACATACCAACCATTTGTCTTTTTCACCAAATAAAGCTTCCTTTGTCTGTTCCAAGTGCCCTTTGGCCAAGAGTCACCAATTGTCTTTTGTTTCTAGTCGGGCCGTGTATACAAAGCCCTTAGAGTTAGTCAATGTAGATCTTTGGGGCCAAACTCCTATAATTTTCAGAAATGGCTATAGATATGATATATCATTTGCATATCATTTCACTCCATTTTCTTGGTATTTTCCCTTATAACTTAAATCTAATATGTTCTCAATTTTCTCTAATTTTTTACCATACATTGAGCATCTGTTTAATACCAAATTAATTACTCTTCAAACTGATGGTGGAGGAGATTTTTCACCTCTTACTCCATTATGTCACAAACTTGGTAGTAGTCACAGATTTTCGTGTCCCCATACACATCAACAAAATGGAGTTGTTGAACGCAAGTATCGACAGATTGTCAAAACTAGACTTGCTCTCCTAGCCCGTGCATCGCTTCCCAACAAATTTTGGGCTGAAGTTTTTGAAACCGTTGTCTATTTAATTAATCTTCTTCCTTCCAAAATTCTAAAAAATAAATCACCTTATTTTCTTGTTTATCATCATGAACCTCGATTACAATTTTCTCAAAGTTTTTGGTTGTGAATGTTGGCCCAATCTAAGAGCTTACAACAAACACCAACTCCTTCCTTGGTCCATTTCTTGTCTTTTTTAGGCTACAGTCCAGTACAAAAGGGTTACAAGTGTCTAGCCTTACAATCTAACCAGGTTTACATCTCAAGAGATGTCCTCTTTAATGAGGCCTCTTTTCCTTTTCAAAAACCCAAGCCCACTAACACCTCAACCACCCAGTCTACATCTCAAATGGTCCAACTCCCTTTACTTTCTCCCTCAATACTCGGCCCAGGCCCAGGCCCAGGACAAAATCATCCTTTAATCTCATCAAGCCCTACCCTTTCCAATCCCCCTAACTCTAATTCCTCTGCAACTATGCCATCTCCTTCTCCCATCTTTTCTCTCGAACCTCCTCCTTCTGTCACGCATCCATCTCTTTCAACTCTTTTTCATCTTGCACGATCTACCGTCATAACCTACAGTCACACTCATTCCTCTCTACCTCGAGTCTCTACTGATGGAACTATTCCTTATGCATAGCAGCGCTGCCTCCTTACCACAAGCACTATGCCAGATGAGCCTTCAAGTTTCTTGGTTGTCACAAAATTTTCTGAGTGGCGTGAGGCCATGACCAAAGAGCACACTGCATTCCTTCAGAAGAACACATGGAGTTTGGTACCCCTTCATCCCTTTTTTAATATACTTGGTTGTTGTTGGGTAAATCGTACAAAATTGCACTCTGATGGATCTTTTGTGCGTAAAAAAGCTAGATTGGTAACCAAGGGCTACCACCAACAACCTGGCCTTGACTACAATGAGACATTTAGTCCTGTAGTCAAACCATCAACTATCCGATTGGTTATTCCTATTGTTGTTAGTCCTGGCTGGCCTTTGAAACAATTGGATATCCAAAATGTTTTCTTGCATGGAGAATTATCTGACACTATTTTTAAGCAGCAACCGGTTTTATAGATCCGAAAGTTCCAAATTATGTGTGCAAACTGCACAAGGCCATCTATGGCCTCAAACAGGCACAAAAGGCCTGGCTTGCTCAATTAACGTCATGGTTGCTTGGGTATGGTTTTTCTGCTTCACAATCAGATCCTTCTCTATTTATTTTTCATAATGGTGATTTGCATATATTCATTCTGATTTACGTTGATGACAAGGTTATAACTTCCTCAAAGCTGAGAGCTATTGATACTTTAGTTCATGATTTGGGCATGGCTTTTCCTGTTAAAGACCTTGGTCGCTTGTCCTATTTCCTTGGTCTTGAAATTGACTATTCTAAATCTGGACTATTCTTGTCTCAACGTAAATATATCAAGGATTTGCTAACTAGAAGCAATATGTTACATGCCAAACCTATGACCTCTCTAATGATAGCTTCACTCAAACTTTCTAAGTTTGATTCCCAGTTGGTGGGTTACAATATTTGTCATTTACAAGATCTAACATATCCTTTCTAGTGAATAAACTATGTCAATTTATACATTGTCCTATGCTTTCCCATTGGTCGGCTGTTAAAAGAATACCATGGTATCTTAAGTCCACAATCAATTATGGTTTGACTTTTAAATTATCATCATCTTTTACTCTCCAAGTTTACTCAGATGCAGACTGGGCTGGTTGCCCAAATGACAGACGATGTACTGGTGGTCTTTGTGTGTTCTTAGATAATCATCTTATATCATGGACTTTCAAAAAGTAGAAGACAGTGGCCAGATCCAGCATGGAAGCTGAATATAAAGCTCTTGCCACCACAGCTACTGAATTAATTTGGCTCCAAACCATGCTTCGTGAGTTAGGCATTTTCTTACCCAAGTCTCCTATCTTGTGGTGTGACAATATTGGGGCCACTTACCTCTCGGCTAATCTTGTCTACCATTCGAGAACCAAACATATGGACATTGACTATCATTTTGTGCAAGATAGAGTTGCTGCCAAATCTCTAAATGTCTCTTTCTGTAGCTCAAAAGATCAAATTCCTGATGTATTTACAAAGCCATTAGTCTCATACAAGTTTTCTACTTTTCACTCGAGTCTTACTGTTGTTGAAACCCCACTGGACTCGAGGAGGCATTTTAGCATAAACCAAAATCACAGTAGTATATTCTAGAAGAGGATTTTTTCTTTTTATTATTTTCTATTTGAAATAGAAAGATTCCCTTGTAGTGTGTATAAAAGGACACTTACTCATACAATACAATATACATAGAATTCTAGAAATGTTTCTTTCTAATAGATCCCACCCAAAGGTTTTATAGTGATGAAAGTTGGATTCAACCTCTTTCTGTATCTCATTGCCAATCATGTATATTTAATAATATTTCATCATTTATTATTATCTCTACTATTTTATAATTAATTACACTATTAATGATCAGTAGTACTAATATTTATAAAGAGATGGACGAAATATTAATGGTATATATATATATATATCTTTCATCCTCAGGTCCTGGGTGCTTTTTGGTACTTCTTCTCCATCGAACGAGAGACCACATGCTGGCACGTGGCCTATAAGCATGATATCGGATGTAGCAAGACTTCTTTTAATTGTGGTCATGGTTTTAGCAATAACACATCTTTAAATAACTTTTTTAGAAAAATCAAATACCACACTCTTTGATTTTGGAATATTCCAAAAAGCCCATCAATCTGGTATTCTGGAGTTCATGGATTTTCCGTGAAAGACCATGTTCTGTTTTTGGTGTGGCCTGCGAAATTTGAGGTATGGCATGATACATAATCATACATTCATTTTGTTTCTTTAAACTTAATTCCTCACCCATTTACAATGTAATCAAACAGAATATATTGAAAGTACCACTTTGAGACAAAACTAAATCGTTCTACCAAAAACACTAAGATATTGATGATGATCACCTCTTAATATCCAACCATCCATTAAAATTATGCCATATACATGATACCTTTTTTTATTCTTTACGTATTTCCCCTGCAGGCGCCCCTGCCACGACATGTCCCGGATGCTCAGAGCATGCAGCAAGCATGCCATGGCCCTGCCATAACATGATAGCCCAAGGTGAGGCTAGTGACCATGCGCAGCCCAGCCACGGCCCAGCATGCGCACGCCCATGCGCATGCCCAGGTGTGCACCCCTACGCAAGCCCCTGGGCCACATGGCCTAGCGCACGCCCATGTGTGCGTCCTTGCTCCGCATGCCCATGCTTGCGCCCCTGCACACACCGCTGTGCCGAGTGCCCATGCACAAGTCCATACGCCGCACACCCTTGCATTGCACGCAGTGCCCAAGCCCAGTCCCCTGCATGGGCCATGCCAGGCTAGCACGAGCAGAACATGGCCTGGCCATTAGCACTTCAGGGCCATGTCAGGACATCCCCATTGCGCGCAATATAGCACGTGCACGCCTACGTGCGCAAGGCTAGTGTGCAGCATCTCAACGCGTGTAGCCATGCCAGCAGGGCAGCAGCCCTATGCGCCTAGCCCAAGATGCCCACGTCAACTAGGCAGCCAGGCCACCTGCCTGGGCCATGCCACATGCATCATCAGCATGTAGCGCCCATGCCATGATCACAGCAGCAGCAGCCAACGCCCAGCCCATGCCTGGGCCATGCAAGCCACACGCCAACAGCCTTGTCAGCCACACGCATGCCAGCCATGCCATCAGCAAGCCCTGCGTGCAGCAATGCCAGCCAGGCTAGCACCCAGCCTGCTTAGGCCATGCCAACCACATGCCAGCAAGCATGTCAGTATGCCAGCGCCCAGCCTGCCCATGCTTGGGCCATGTCAACCTCATGCCAGCAAGCATGCTAGCCATGTCAGTCATGCCCTTGGCCCATGCCATGGGCCAACCAAGGCCACCAAGGGCCAACCTAGCCATGGGCCATCATGGGGCCATTCAAGACCATGTTATTTTATTATCTTTATTTATTTTATTTAATTACATTTCAAGAGAGCTATTGAGGATTTCCACTTTGTAATCTCTATAAATAGGACCCTTAGCACCTTAGTTACATATTTTTGGCAAATTCCCTAAGTAGGTGGATTATTGTTCTTGGGATCACTTTTTGGTGCTTAGCGCTTGGGCTACTTGGGTGACATTCATGAATCCCTAGTAGATGATCATCACCTTGCAATTCGTGAATATGTGTGATTCAATCTATCTTATTTCTTTGCAAATTTGTGAAATTCATGAATCAAAGTTGGTTTGTTATCTTTGTGATCATTCATTGTTCTTGAGTGTTCATATTTTTCCTATCTTGTTCATCCTAAACCTTATTCCTAGTATTATTTGATTTCTCAAAATATCCATATAAACCAAAAAGAGAGTCTTCATATTCCTTTTTTGAGTCCATTCATCCATATTGTTCATCCATATATTTCCTTGCATCCTTACAATCTTCCCATCACCATATTTCGACCATCACAAGTGTTTACCATACTTTTCATATTCATCAATCCCATAAAACCACTACCATCACTCCACCAATTGCCTTGGCCGAAATTCACCATTGCCCTATACATTCCACCAATTTACCTATTGCCATATACATTCCATACACATATCTTGCCTTAAAACTCACTAGACCTAGCCTCCATCATATCCCTTGACCTAGCCAAAATTCCCTTGTCTCCATCTTTCCATAATTGTCACTTATCAATACTAGCCTCCATCATCTCCATAAGCCCTAGTTGAAACCCTTGTCTTCCATAAACCCTAGCCATCCCTCAAGAGTCCCACTTGGCAACTTCCTTAATTATAGGAAAGAGTTGACTCTCCCAATCACATCCCTTAAATCCCTCCATCCCTTGAAACACTCAATCAGTCCCACAAATCACTCAAACCTTAAACCCAACACTTCTTCCCCTGCCTCAGCCAAAATCCTACCAATCCCTAAATCATCTCCTACAAGTTAGGAAGTCATCTCCATCTTCCAATTCCTCCAAATTCCAAATACACCCATTGCCTTAGTCATACTTCCAATTCCCAACAACTCCCATGCATCTTACCATTTAGGATCAACCCATCATTGCCATTATACGTGCAAAAGCCAAGCAAGAAGGCTAGTCACTTCGGTCATCACAAGGAGAACCAAGGCGAGGACAACATAGTGTTTAGGGATTAGACCTAGGTCCTTAACATTAATTGGTGCTTGAAGCAAGGATTTATTCTTTGCATGGAAATTTTCAAATTTGATCATTGAGGCAAGGATTTGCATGAAGGGAGGGGGAATGTTAGGACCCCAAGGATAGTGGTCCATAGCCGAGCCGCCCATGCACCATCCTAGCCCATCCATGAGCCAATGCATGCCACGGGCCACCTTGGCCCTTGCATCTATGCTATTGCTTTCTTATTTATTTTTATTTAATTATTTCAATTAATGTTAAGGACCTCGGTCTAGTCCCTAAACACTATGTTGTCATCGCATTGGTTCTCCTTGTGATAACCGAAGTGACTAGCCTTCTTGCTTGGCCTTTGCACTTATAATGGCAATGATGGGTTGATCCTAAATAGTAAGATGCATGGGAGTTGTTGGGAATTGGAGGTTTGACTAAGGCAATGGGTGGATTTCGAATTTGGAGGAATTGGAAGATGGAGATGACTTCCTAACTTGTAGGAGATGATTTAAGGATTGGTAGGATTTTGGCTAAGGCAAGGGAAGAAGTGTTTGGTTTAAGGTTTGAGTGATTTGTGGGATTGATTGAGTTTTTCAAGGGATGGAGAGATTTAAGGGATGTGATTGGGATGAGTCAACTTTCCTAAAATTAAGGAAGTTGCCAAGTGGGACTATTGAGGGATGGCTAGGGTTTATGGAAGACAAGGGTTTCGGCTAGGGCTTATGGAGATGATGGAGGCTAGTTTTGGTAAGTGACAATTATGGAAAGATGGAGACAAGGGAATTTTGGCTAGGTTAAGGGATATGATGGAGGCTAGGTCTAGTGAGTTTAAAGCAAGATGTGTATGGAATGTATTTGGCAATAGGTAAATTGGTGGAATGTATAGGGAAATGGTGAATTTCGACAATTGGTGGAGTGATGGTAGTGGTCTTATGGGATTGATGAATATGGAAAGTATGGTAAACACTTGTGATGGTCGAAATATGGTGATGGGAAGATTGTAAGGGTGCAAGGAAATATATGGATTAACAATATGGATGAATGGACTCAACAAAGGAATATGAAGACTCTTTTTTGGTTTATATGGATATTTTGAGAAATCAAAGAATACTAGGAACAAGGCTTACGATGAACAAGATAGGAAAAGTATGAACACTCAAGAACAATGAATGATCACAAAGATAACAAACCAACTTTGATTCTTCATGCTCTTCTTCCTCTTCTTCACTTGTGCCTTCCTCAAGCAACACATATGCTTGACCGGCCTACACTTGTGTTCTTTGCTCTATTTGTCACCACATTTGAAACAAAGTCCCTTCTTAATCCTCTCTTGAACTTCTTCTCTAGATAGCTTTTTTACTTCATATGACTTCGGTTTTGATGCACTCCCTACTTCCTCCTTGCCCTTCCAAGGAGTTATGGTTTGCAATGGTTTGGAGAATTTGCTCCCCATGTCCTTGGAATGACGCTTCTTAATGTGAGTGCTCTCCTCTAAAATCTCGGCCATCCTCATCACTTCTTGAAGTCTTGTTGGTTGCTTCAATTTAATTTCCTTGGCTAACCAAGGTTTCAAGCCATCTACAAAGGTGTCAATAAGTGCCTCTTCCGACCAACCCCTTACTAAGGTTTGGAGTTGCCGAAAATCATCAATATAAGTGTGCACCTTTCCCTCTTGTTTCAACTTGGCAAGTTGCCCATGGTGGTTAACAATAGGTGAGGGCCCGAATTGCATCAAAAATTCCTTCTCAAAGGCCGTCCACCCTAGGCGTTTCCTCTCTTTGTCATATTGATCACGAAAGCAACGCCACCATTTACTTGCCCTTCCTTCAATATACATTGTTTTGCCTCCATGAGTGTTCTCCACACACCATTTGAATGCTCAAGAAGCCTATGAAGATTCTCAATTTCTCTCTATATACATACACGCATCGCGCATAATGATATTTTTATAAAGACTTCTCAATTTAAGTATGAAATTAATAGATTTGTGAACTTATTTTGGGCAAAGTGCTTGTAGTGCATGGACAAGATCTGAACAGAAAATGATCAAATATATTCTCGAGGCACTTAAGTATTGGTGAGGATATTTGTTTTCTGTGCATGTAATACTTTACCCTACAGCATTGATGAGTTCACCACTTGATGGCTACTTCATTTTTATTGTCTTTAGGCCAATGAAAATGAAGTAGGAAGTTGATTATCCATACTTTTGTTTTTCTTTTGGCAATATATTCTTGAACTATACAAAGTATACTTGTTTATTATGGCAAAGCCTTCCATTTTCCTTTTTAGCTAATGTGTTCCCTCCCTCATTCTCTCTTTCTCAGCTTCCTCCCTTCCTTTTTAGCTAATGGGTGCAAGCTGCTAGCGCTGTACAATTTGTTAGTAATTTTTCAAGATGTTGAATTAAATTATGACATCGCATATTTGTTTTTGAATCATGTTATGATCCAAGTGTGTTACATCGATCCAGGGACACTTGGATTTCCTCACTATTTGCATCTACAAGAGTTTTTATATCCACATTGCAGTCTAACAAGTTAGACTTTCTAGCTGCAAGTTGAGTTATAAATGGATTCCAAAACCTTCCAATTACTGGGTAATATGAAACTTTCCTCTCTACTTTTTTTTTCAATTGTGAAAATAGTTGCCAATTTAACATATGGTGAATGACCTTTTATTTGAGATATATTCAGGTAAAGAACATGTACTTCTCATATGCAATCATAGGAGCGACATTGTTTGGCTTGTTGGATGGGTCTTGGCTCGTTGGATGGGTCTTGGCTCAGGTGCTTACACTTGAGAACTAGAATCTAGATGCAACTCTTCTACAATATTGTGCCCATAGCTTTCTAATATTTCCATTCTTCCAAATCCTACTAAAAGCCTAAAAATTGTCTCATTTCATGGAGAAATTTTGAAGTTTCTGATCAGTAGATAACTTGAGTGCCATGTAAGCACCATATCTAGAATAACTATTTTGTGCTGCAAGAGTGCATAATAAACAAAATTATTGTATCTTTGTTGTCTATGTTGGTGGCTTAGAGTTGTGAGGTGCTTTGTGATGGAGGTAATTAGAACTGGATTGCTACTTTAATGGATCTGAGTTATGAACACGAAGTTAGGATTTTGTTTCAATTTTTGTGTGAATGATGTTGGTGTTATACTAGCAGCTCTAGGGTTTTGTTTGCTTATGGATTTTTTTTGGGTTTGAGAAGATTTTACTTTGCAATTGTCCTATTCATTAGTCTTTTCTCACTCGAAATGATGTTTGTAACATGGAAAGGCTTATTCGTAACTCTTCTCATGAGTTACATGCAAATGATGAATGCAGTATTAAATTATGGGTCCAATGGCATCAAAAGCATGTATTCTACTTTCAGGAGAACTCCAGTTCAGAACCCTTTATCTTGGGAATACAGACAAAGTGGCAGCTGTAATAGATGCTCCATTGTGGACATAATGGTTCGATAGCTTCTCATTCGATATTTGGCTTGAAAAAACTTAAGGTACCATCCTTCCATTTTTATCATTTCCATGTTTCCAATATAATGATGCTTTAAGTTCCCTGTCCTTCTTTTGCCTTGAGATTAGGATATGCCATAATTTTCAGCTGTATCATTACTTAAGATATTGAAGTAACTTTGTTGAGAGAAAAATTAGTTGATTGGCATATTCTTATGAAAACCTGTGTTGTAACTAGTGTTGAAGCGATGTCACATGAAAAGTATTGAAGTGGGCTCAACACGGCTCGAGCATACTCAACTGGTGCTCGAGCGAAACCATCCAGAGTGATCTGCTTGATGGTCGCTCGACTCAGCGCTCAAGCGGATTCATCCAAAGTGAACCGCTCAATGGTAGCTCGACTCAGCGCTCGAGCGGATTCATCCAGAGTGAACTGCTCGATGTTCGCTCGACTCAGCGCTCGAGCAGAGCCATCACGAGTGGTCTGCTCGAATGGTCGCTCGAGCAGTTCCTGAAAGATAACTTGTGCTCGACTTGAGCTCGAGCCAATGTTCAAAACAACTTGAAATTCAAGGTTTTGAGTGCCGTGATTTATAGGGGCTATAAATAGAACAACTTGTTATGTTCTTTGATATGGATAAACAAAGCAAAATCCCTAGTTGCTTCCAAGAGCCATTGAGAGAAACATTTCCCATATTGTGAATCTCTCTTGGACAAACACATCTCCACCACACCAAAATCAAAGATCAAACTTTATTATGAGTCCATCGTAGTGGACGTGTTCATTGGCCGGAAGAGTCCGGAGCTGCTGTTGATGCAGAGATCGAGAGGTTCTCGTGGGAAGCTATATAAAGGTCGGAGTTCCAGCACTACATGTGTGTAGAGATCGAGTGGGTCACTTGTGGTGTTGCAGTCCAAGTTTAGGAACTTCAAAGATTTTGTGAGTGTCTAAATTGGTTGTAACAAACTTATTTTCTATAATGGATTTGAGGTGGTGTCTTACACCCGGAGTGGTTTTAGATTTTGAAGAGGTTCTTCAAATGAGTTTTCACTTCGTAACCAAATCTCTGTGTTGATTATTTGTGCAATTTATTTTATTGTTTGATTGCTTGCTTGTCAATATTTTGTATTTGACCAGAAAAATCGAACTATACTTATTTAGCCCCCTCTAGGTGTTGTGTTGGGTAGAACCATTGCTTTTTCAAACTTGAATGGTAGTTGTTAGGCTAGTAGTAGGGTGGTAAAAAAAATTTAACAACTAACAATATGAATTATATTTTAAGAGGAGTTGAAGAGAGGAATACATGTTATGAATTTGGGATTTATTTGAATGATTTGTGATACATGTATATAATAAGTTGTGTGCAAACCTTTCTTTTCGTTAACATTTCAAAATCACTATTATTCTGATTCCTCTTTCTTTAACTATAGAAATTTAATGTGACTGGATAGTTTGGATGTATAAACAACTAGAGGAGCTTCTTCATGCTTGCACTTATTGATTATGATTAAATGCTACTACATCCTTAAAACTTCCTTTTTTTTGTTTGGTTTCTCTTTACAGTATCCTGTGTACTTTACTTGTTTTTGACTCATCCCGCAATGCAATTCCGGTTGCTTGGGTCATTACCTCTTCTTTTGTCGGTCAAGGTATCCATCAGTGGATTGGCTTACTTGCTGAAAGAATCCATGCCGAAGACCCCAGATGGAGACTCAATGCCTTTCTGGTAGATGATCCTTCTTTTGAGGTTTCCATTATAACGTAAATAATAGTAGGGATTCCAGCCTAAGTGAACGCAAATGGAGACTCAATGCCTTTCTGGCTTTTATATTGCACAAGAAGTGGGCCAAATGCCGTGGACTCAATTGAAGAGTTTATGCAAGTATTTGTTGATCAATGTGCATTTATGGATTATTTCAAGATCTGATGGCTACCAACCATAGGTATTTGCTCATTTAAGTATGGTTTTTTATTATTTCATGTTGGAAGGACTTCTTCACTATTATAGAGCCATTATCATTTTCCCTGTACTGTTATCTATCTGTCTTTTCATTCTTCCTTAATGTTATAATGATAATTCAGGACCATGGATCTCCCAAACATTGTGAACCGTTACATGCAAATCTTATCTCAATTGTAGCATGCATGCATATGGACATTAAAACTGATTACATATATATACATATTATGTATATATATATATATATCTCTCTCCATCATAATTCTACTACTTGCACAAGTATAATATTCTCTTCATACAAAGCCAAGATCAACGGTGACGTGCATGTATGCATATGGACACGTTGATAATGGTTTTACCATCGTTTGTTTACCGACACAACCCAAGTGCCGGCACTTAAGGGTCGGGAATATTATTTTCTAGCGTTTATGTAAATGCCACCATCCCATTTTTGGTTACCGGCGTTTTGTTTATTATGGTGCCAACGTTTTCAAATGCCGGCAATCGACCAGTTCCTCCCCAACATTTTTTTTCACTGGCGTCTACAAGTGTCGTTGATATTTGTTGCACCCGACGTTTTGTGGACTGTGTTGCTTTCGCTTACAAATGTCGGTAATCATTTTTTATTTTACTAACGTCTACAAATGTTGGTAAATTATTTTGGTACTTGTGTTTTGTAGATAGCATTACCGATGCTTACAAATGCCAATAATCATTCTTTATTTTACTGACATCTATAAGCACTGTTAAATTATTTGGTATTGGCATTTTCAAGACTGTTAGTTATTTTGTCAGCACCAAAATAGGCACCCACCAACCAAGATAGTTTATTTTATCGACGTCTACAAGCGTCGACAAATTTTTATACTTCTGACGTTCTAGAATGTTTTACTGGTGCTTCCAAATACCAAAAAAGTAGTTAGTCGGTTATTTATTTTTCGATACCCATGAATAAATGTAGTTTTATTTTACTGATGTCTAAATGTGCCAATAAATTTCTTTGGTCCCAACATTTGGAAACTGTATTATCGATGCTTTCAAATGCCAGTAATTAAGCATTATTTTATCGACTTTTACAAATGTCGATAAATTACAATCCCAACATTTTAGATATTGTATTATCGACACTTATAAATATTGGTAATTGAGCGATTTAAATTTATACCATCCACAAAATTTTAAAATGCACAAAAATAAGCACCCACAAACGGAGATAATTTTATTTATTTAACCTCTTTTTGAACTAATACAAGTAAAAAAAAAAAAGAAAAAAAAAACTCTTTCTAAACTAATAAAAAGTATTATCAGCCTTTTCCTTTCGTTGTCAGGAAAAAATAAACAACTAAAAAAAAAACGTAGGCCTAAATGGGTCATTCTCCAAGTAATACATAAACTATAAATTTCCTAAATACAATGAAACTATCTAATTTTCAAAATGTAATACAAAAGAATGATTCATACTGATGAGGACATCTCCTTTTATTCATGTTTTATTTATTTTAGTTAGGGTTTGTATTACCCTACTATTTTAGGACATTTTCTAATATTAATGTTTTACTTATCTTATTTAAGTTTTGTTTTAAACATACTATTTAAGGACTTGTAATGAAGGAATTAGTAGGTTTTGGATTAAGAAGCTAAGTGCTCGTTACAGCCGCCCCTCCCCTCTCTTTCTTCTTCTTCTTCCTCTCTTCTCTTTTGGTTTCCCTCTCTTCTCTGTTTTGCTATATTTCTGCTCCTATTTCTTGTTCTCATTTTTATCCTACATCATATTTGGTATCAAGAGCCAGTTCTAGTGTTTTCTCAAACATTAGATCGAACCCCAAGTTGTTCAGCAGTTTCGGCAACCCAGAGCTTCTCTCTTCTCTGTGCTCGAGCTGCAACCAGACCCACACTACCACCGTAACCAGCTCATCGACGTCCGACCACAAGCCCACGCCGATAAGCCTCCACGAGTTTCTTCCCCTCCTTTCGACCTCCTTCCCGTCGCTACCCAGACCCATTCTTTGCCCCAGTGATTTTCGGCCCTTTCCGGCACAGCTCAGCTTCCCCTTCAACAGTGGGCCCTTTCCGGCACAGCTCAACTTCCACTTGCGATACAGACCTCGCCGAAACCACCAGACCAGAGACAAACGGCGCCGGAAACACGAAATCTCAGCTCCGATTCGTCTCCCTCTAGCAGACGTCTCTCTCTCTCGTGCGGTCTCTCATCTCGTGCGACACTCAGTGCAGAAACACCCAGAGGCAACAGGTGCAAAAAAAATAAAATAAAATAAAATAAAAAGAGATAGCAGCAGAAGGGAAACGCAGATCTTGCGGAAAGAAAGCATTGAAGCTCACGGACTACTGTCGAATCTCAGCGCACAAAAGGGAGTCAGCGTATCCTCTCTCTCTTTGGCTTTATACTAACTGTTCATTTTAACAGTGTATCAGTCGGTTCTATGTGCTGCTGTTAGGCTATTATCATAGTGAAGCTAACCAAACCCGCATTTGCTACGGCCAGATTTTATTCAACACTTAAATTTTGGTTTTTTTTTTCCTTTCTATTTCTTGTGTTCCTATTAGCACTTTCATAACCCAAACACTTACTTTTTATCTTTGCATTAATTGTCCTTCCAAAAAAAATATATATATATATATCAGCATCGTTATGTGACTAGATTTGTTCGATTAAGCATTTGACCATTGCTTTATTATTTTAAATATCAGTATTATTTGTTTGCCATATTTTGGGATTTACTTAATCCCCAAAAAAAAAAAAAAAAAAATTTGCTCAGTTGAAATGTTTCATTGCTTGCACTTATTGTTCATTGATTTCGCTATTGCACTTCATTTAGCTGGTGTTGCACTGCATGCAGTTGCGTAGTGGTCGTCTTGTCACCTCTAGTTCCAATACTTTTACCATGGATCCTTCCCAATTTGATACCCTCACCCGACAACTAGCTCAACTAGCCACTAACCAACAACATGTGCAGACTCAATTAGCGGCTGTCCAAACCGAGATGGCTGCTACTCGTGAGGAGAATAGGGACCTAGCTGCTAGGTTGAACAATTTTGAGGAAACCCCTCATTCATCTGGCAACTCTGAAGCGTCCCAAAATAGACGCCATCGTCATCGACGAGGTGATCGACAACATGTTAGACGTGATCGTGGGGGTAGGGATTATAATCGTGAGCGAGAACGAGACCACTACCGTCAGGGTACTCAGTCTCCTACTCGCCATGAAGAGCGCTTCTTCAGAAACATTAAGCTAGAGGCCCCTACTTTTGATGGTTGCCTAGATCCTCGAGTTTTTACTCAATGGGTTAGGGATATGGATCGTTTCTTTACCTGGTATAGAGTCCCTGAGGATCGGAGAGTTCAATTTGCGAGTTTGAAATTAACTGGCACTGCCCAACTTTTTTGGGAAAGTATAGAGGATCTCCTTGAGAGGCGTCATGCGCCTCCTGTTGGAAGTTGGGAAGAAATGAAACGTCGTCTTCAAGAGAAGTACTTGCCCCAATCTTACAGGGGTAATTTGTTGGACCAATGGAATGCCCTTACACAGGGCAATCGACCAGTGACTGATTATGTCACTCAATTTGATGAATTCCGAATGAGATGTCATATAGTTGAGGATGAGGCCATGACTTTGAGTAGATTTAGACAAGGCCTAAAAGATGATCTTAGGCGCGAGCTTGTCCTTCGGGGTGTCGCTACTCTTGACCACGCGTACTCTTTAGTTCGAGACTATGAGTCGGTTATGAGGACTCCGTATGGAAGGCGTGGTGACAACCGCCCTCCCATCACTCCAGCGCCCACTTTTTCCCCTAAGTCTCTCCTAGGGCCTCCACCATCTAATGTTTCCCCGGTATGGGAAAATAAGGGTAAAGGTCCTGAAATCCCCAGGACTTCTTCACGCTTGCAGTGCTTCAAATGTAAGGGTTTTGGCCACATTTCTTCCAATTGCCCTAGCCGAACCCTAGTCATGGAGGAACATGAGGGTGTAGTTAATGAATTGTTAGAAGACCAAGTCTATGAGCCTAAGCTTGAGGAGTTTGATGACTTAGGTGATGATGAGGATACCTTTTTAGGTTGTATCCAGGCCCTTCCTGTGGATCTAGGGTCTGTGCCCCTTGCTCCTGACACACCCCGATTAAGCATTGTACGTTGTACCCTTACCCAACCCAAAGGTACTGATGATTGGCGTCGTCATGCAATTTTTCATACTTATATCAAAATTAATGATAAGGGTTGTAAAATCATTGTGGATAGTGGGAGTTGCATTAATGCGGTTTCTGTGACTACTGTGTCCCGTCTTGGGTTGCAACTAGTGCCTCACCCCCAGCCATATAGTGTCTCTTGGGTTGATACTTCTTCCATAGCTGTGAAAGAGCGTTGTCTAGTGCCTATCCAGTTCCTAGAATATAAAGATCGTATATGGTGCGATGTCATTCCTATGGATGTCGGTCATGTCATTCTCGGTAGGCCTTGGTTATTTGACTTAGATGTGACCATCTATGGTCGATCCAATTCATGTTCCTTTGTGTTTAATGGAAAGAAGATTCATCTTAACCCTTTACCCCCAAAACCTGTTGGCTCACAGCAAGCAAAGAGAATTGTGGAACGAAAAGGGCTAAATATCATTAACTCTACGGAGTTTGAGCGTGCACTTGTGGGTGATTCTATTGTGTTTGCTGTGGTTGTTATGGAGGTTCCTTTGGAGTCTCCAATAGTGGCCCCTGATGAGGCCCAGTCTTTTTTTCAAGAGTTTCAGGATGTCTTCCCTGAGGACCTTCCTGACCACTTACCCCCTTTACGAGATATTCAACATGCCATAGATCTTGTCCCCGGAGCTTCTCTTCCAAACTTGCCTCATTATAGGATGAATCCCACTGAGCATGCTGAGCTCCAGAGGCAAGTGGGTGAACTCCTTCACAAAGGCTTTATTCGTGAGAGTTTAAGTCCTTGTGCAGTTCCCGCCCTATTGACTCCTAAGAAAGATGGATCTTGGAGGATGTGCATTGATAGTCGTGCCATTAACAGGATCACAGTGAAATATCGATTTCCCATCCCTAGGCTTGATGATATGTTGGATATGATGGTTGGTGCCACAATATTTTCTAAGATTGATTTAAAGAGTGGGTATCACCAAATTAGGATTCGCCATGGTGATGAGTGGAAAACGGCCTTCAAGACGAAGGATGGCCTTTATGAGTGGTTAGTCATGCCTTTTGGACTAACCAATGCCCCGAGTACTTTTATGAGGGTGATGACACAAGTTCTTCGGCCTTTCATGGGTAAGTTCCTCGTCGTCTATTTTGATGACATTCTCATTTACAGTAAGAATAAGGAACAACATCTAGACCATCTCACACAGGTTTGTTCCACCCTTCGTGACACAAATCTGTATGCTAATATGAAGAAATGCTCTTTCTTCACTGATCGAGTTGTCTTCTTAGGATTCATTGTGTCTTCCATAGGAGTATCTGCTGACCCCACAAAGATTCAGGCCATTGTTGGTTGGCCTGAACCCAAGACTATACATGACGTTAGGAGCTTTCATGGTCTGGCTACCTTTTATCGTCGTTTCATTAAGGGGTTTAGCACAATCATGGCTCCTATCACGGAGTGCATGAAGAGAGGAGAATTTCAGTGGACATTGGAAGCTGCTAAGGCTTTTAAGTTGGTTAAGAAGCGAATGACGGAAGCTCCTGTCATGCGACTTCCTGACTTTTCCAAAGTTTTTGAGGTCGAGTGTGATGCTTCAGGGGTAGGAATAGGTGGGGTTCTTAGCCAAGAACGCCACCCTATTGCTTATTTTAGTGAGAAGCTAAATGATGCCAAACAACGGTACTCTACTTATGATAAGGAATTGTACGCGGTTGTGCAAGCTTTGCGCTATTGGCGCCATTATTTGTTGCCCCAGGAGTTTGTTCTTTATTCAGACCATGAGGCCCTCCGCTACCTTAACTCCCAGAAAAGATTGAATTCTAGGCATGGCCGTTGGGTTGAATATTTGCAGGCTTATTCTTTTGCTTTGAAGCATAGGAAGGGTGTTGAAAACCAAGCAGCTGATGCCTTGAGCCGCCGCATCTCCCTTTTGTCTATCATGAGTGTCAAGGTCATAGGTTTTGAAAGACTTAAGGAAGAGTATGAGTCTTGTCCTGATTTTAAGGACATTTTTCTCGCTTTGCAAAGTGGGCAGTCGGATACCACTGATGGTTTCCGTCTGGAGGCTGGTTATCTGTTTAAAACAAATAAGTTGTGCATCCCTCGGACTTCAGTTAGGGACTTTATAGTTTGGGAAATTCATGCCGGAGGCTTGGCCGGACATTTTGGTCGTGATAAGACCATAGAAGAGATTGAACGTCAATTCTATTGGTCTAGCTTGAAGAAAGATGTGGCTAAGATAGTTAGCACCTGTAACACTTGTCAACTGGCCAAACAAAAGCGACAAAATACTGGTCTCTACACACCCCTTCCTGTCCCTAGTTGTCCTTGGCAAGACGTCAGTATGGATTTTGTGTTGGGACTTCCACGCACTCCAAAGAAGTATGATTCTATTTTTGTTGTAGTGGACCGTTTCTCGAAAATGGCTCACTTTATCCCTTGTAGCAAAACTTCAGATGCATCTAAGGTTGCTAGGTTGTACTTTAATGAAATTGTCAAGTTATATGGTCTTCCTAAGACTATTGTGTCAGATAGGGATGTTCGTTTCACTAGTCATTTTTGGAGAACCCTATGGCATATGGTTGGCACTAAATTGAAATTCTCCACTGCTTACCATCCTCAGACAGATGGTCAAACTGAAGTTGTTAACCGCAGTCTTGGCAACTTATTAAGATGTTTGGTCCAGGAAAATCTTAGGAATTGGGATTTGATCCTCCCTACAGCTCAGATTGCATATAACAGTTCTGTGAATCGGTCTATAGGTATGAGTCCCTTTGAAGTTGTTCATGGCTACAAGCCTAGGAAGCCTTTAGACCTTATTCCCATGTCTCCACATGCTCATGTGTCTGTGTCAGCTGAGGCATTTGTTCAACATCTACATGACTTGCATATTGAAATCAATAAACAACTTGAGGCTAGTAATGCATCATATAAACTTCGAGCTGATTTGCATAAACGACATGTTGAATTTAAGGTTGGGGATTATGTTATGATCCGAATTAGACCGGAACGGCGTCCATTTGGATCCGCTTCCAAATTGCAGGCACGTAGTGCTGGTCCTTTTAAAATTTTAAAGCATGTTGGTCCAAATGCATATGTCATTGATCTTCCATCACATTTTGGTTACCACTCTACTTTCAATGTTGAGGACTTAGTTGCTTACAAAGGCCATTTCAACCCCTCTAGTGATCCTTTTCTACCTCCATCTGTGGACCCTAACCCTGAACCTTTTGTCACTCCTAATCCATCTAACACAGCACACAAAGATAAAATTGATGCTATTTTAGATGAACAGATGGTGTTGACCAACGATGGAGCGGTTCAGCGTTTCCTTGTTCGTTGGGTAGATCGACCAGATTCTGACTGTACATGGATTCCCAGAGAAACACTCCAGCAGCTTGATCCAGATTTATTAGAGCTTTATCGGAGCCAGCAGGATCTTCTTTTGCCCGGGTCACCAGCCACCCGTTCCGGAGGAGTTGGTGGGGACACCAGACTCAGGCCCCCACTCACACATGTTTATGGCCGTCGGAAGAAACATGCTCAACCACTTAGCTTATGGTTGGGTGATTGATTGCAACCCTAGTGTGACTTGTCAACTCGACAGCGTCGAGTTTCTTTTCCACCCCGGGAGAGTTGATGAGGACATCTCCTTTTATTCATGTTTTATTTATTTTAGTTAGGGTTTGTATTACCCTACTATTTTAGGACATTTTCTATTATTAATGTTTTACTTATTTTATTTAAGTTTTGTTTTAAACATACTATTTAAGGACTTGTAATGAAGGAATTAGTAGGTTTTGGATTAAGAAGCTAAGTGCTCGTTACAGCCGCCCCTCCCCTCTCTTTCTTCTTCTTCTTCCTCTCTTCTCTTTTGGTTTCCCTCTCTTCTCTGTTTTGCTATATTTCTGCTCCTATTTCTTGTTCTCATTTTTATCCTGCATCACATACTTTAGTAATCCAAATAGAATACCACAATCTCCAAAAAAGGGAGACCTTGCCGTTGGGTCTGACCAGCTTGCACCTCTTTACATGTTCCACTCCAAAAAGGGGATATGGCTTATTTTTAATCTGGCGGTAACATCTTGCTGGTCTTCAACCCATTCTACCTACTCTAGATGTAAAGACAAGGCTTTAATGAGAGAGAGTTATAAGCAAAAGGAGATGAGATCCACACGTCACTTATAATTTATATTTGCGCTTACACCCCATCAACAAATATCATAATAGAAATATAAGTATGCTCCCTCAAAAGTGTAGTTATCGACATCCAAATTACAAGGCCGAAACTGATTTACATTTATTCAATCATTGGGAGCAACATTCAAGCAACCTCCAAGAGAGAATGCATGAATAAGGGAAACAATAAGGGAAACTGAGACAAATATTCACATAAGAACATGCCACAGAGGGCAGCACAGGGACCCCGTAGCAGGACCACAACCAAATCACAAAAATCCAAAATAATACTGCAGAGCAATAACAGCTGAAAGTGTGGCTAAACACAGCGTTAAGGACGTATCGAACAAACTTTAACACAGAGATTGAGCCAAGCCATATACAATAATCTCACCACGTAGTGACTGGAAAATTCGTTCTCTTCCTTGCAAAGCAAAAACAAATGACTAGAAAATTCAGAGAAGCACCTCAACATTTCACTGTTACTGCAAGTCATCAGCAACTTGAGAACTCCTAATCCCCCAAAACAATCTTGGCTTCAACTTCTTATTTGTGGCAATGAATAGGCAACCCATTTGGGTTTCACAAGTGGCACGGCTGGTGATCGTCCATGCATACCCAGGAAACCAGCTGTATTCTAAATGCGGTGGCCCCCTTAGCGCTAAGCCATTTGCTCTGTAGAGTGTCATTATTTTATGTACATAACCGTGAGGGTTCACATAAGCACCAAGAGGACCTTCACTGGACATGACCAGCATATCACTCCGCCTTGCAATTACAGTCTGACAGTTTTTACACTGAATAAGATTGACACTCTCAAGTAACTCAATTTCACTACGCAATCTATATACACGGGGAAGATCTTTTTTAGCAAAAGGGAAGAAGATATAATGACATGACTGTGATGACAAAATCTAAGCCATTTAATGGGGAAGGGGAAGCGGTCCATTCCTTTCCCATCCTCGAAGCTAAAGAATCTCTCATATACACGGTTGGAGAAAAGACAGGAAGGATTGGGAGCGCCTGGGAGAAAGTGAAGTTGGAGGCAGGGGTCCTGGCTGTTTCGTTAAGAAATAAAAAATAAAAAAATAGAGAGACCTTGCTAAGTTGCAAGGTAAAATTGTAAAACCTGTAAAAGTTTAAACCTTCATCAATTTGAAGATTTGATGATCAATCAGATTAAGGTTCCATGTAAGTGAGAACTTTTTATTAATACAGAAACAGAGGAATTCTTTTACTCCTTGTATCGAATACATACTCGTGTCTGGAGGGTACTTGAACCTATGAGGATTTCATGTGGAGGCTCATCCTCATTCAGAATAGGTTCTGAGGAACGTTGCAGTCCTCCTACATATTTTATTTGCCCCATTTTCCGTGAAGTCATGCAAGACCCACATATGCCCCATTTTCATTTTCTTTCTTTGTTAAATATGATAGTTTGTAGCCAAAAAAATCTCGTATTCCTATTGAATAAAGGACACACAACTAAGTACATGATATATATATATATATATATAGGTGGAGGAAAACCATGAATACAACTTCACCCAAAAAAAGAAAAAGTACTCTGTAAAACAAACGTGATCACGGAGTGTAGAGAAATTTGACGTGGGCAGCGACCACAATTATCAATCCACTGGGTACTAGCAAAAAACCCAACAGCTATTCTGAAAAGTAGCAACTAGAAGACCCAAATCATATCATTAATTCCGAGATCCAAGAAGACCTTCGAAGATCGCATAAGAGTTTGGAAACAATAGAAAAGCGAAAAGCTTTTTATCACGAGGAAATCATCTTGTTACATATTCAGTATTTTACAAAAGATATCGATCCATTTCATGTGAAATAAAAGCATTGTCTTTCTCTCTCGTTGACTGAGTTTATTAATAATGGCATAAACGAGCAAATTTGAGTAGTTGAATCTGACAAAGTAAATCATGGGATTGAAAAGCTTGTATATAGTTTTCCGAACGAAATCTCTCACAGAAGGAAAAGAAAAAGGAATGAAAACTTACCATCCAAGTGTGCCAAATGCAACAGGAAGCAAAAGGGCCTGCATTCCAAACCCAAAGCAGAGTAAATGAAAGGTGACAGAAAAGGTGTTGCCATTCCAGGATTCAGTGATGGGAAGCCAAGCTTCTTGTTCGTTCTGCTCGTAACCTTGTCAATCTTTAGATCCAGCACGAGAAATCTCTCTCGAGACTAGACTATCTGTAATATTGATGTTACTGGTAATTACCTGCAATACCAGATGATCTTCTAGGCTTTTGGTACCATTGGAAGGGTGGATAGGCACTATGTCTGCAGGTCCGTAATTATTATTTGCTTCCAAAACCAGCTCTCCCATGGCTGTCTTTCACTATGCTGCTCTGGGTTGAAAAACACAGCATCCAACATACAACCACACGAATCCATTAGCAGAAGAAATTTTTTTGCATGAATGCAAATCAGAGCATCCTCTTCCAGAACGCATATTTGGAGTGATAGAATAACAATAGATCTCAGTAAATTAGGGGCTTACCTGCGTACACCTCTGGACGCTCGCGAAGCTGGATACGAGAAGAAATGGGGCGGCCGCTCGACAGAAGAGAAGATCGTAAAATTCTGGGCAGCCATGGGAAAATTCTATTCATCTGCCATGGATCGAAAATTCTATTATATGCACTAGGAATCAGAGAAGATCGACATGACCGATGTGCTTGAACCGCCCAACAGCCTTCCCATCTCCACTACTACCGCACGCCCCCACCTCTGAAATGCTTTAAATTAAAAATCATTCAAATTTTGTTTGGAGCCAGTATTCGGCGCCAAGGTGAAAAGTAGCTAATGAAAATTAGCGCTAGACTCTAGTTGCCGCTAGGGGTGGGCAGCGGGTACCCACCCCCGCTACCCCGCCCCGCCCCCGCATGGGCGGGCGGGCTATCCCGTACTGCCCATGCCGGGGCGGGGGCCCCCACCCCGCATGGAACACCCCATGCGGGGGCGGGGGGTGGATTGACCCTGGCGGGGCCCCGCCCCACACCCGCTCCGCACTCCCTCTATTTTTAAAATAAAAAATTATAATTTTTAATATTTATATAAATATATTGTATATAAATATATACAATTTATAAAAAAACTTGAATTCAACTTCAAGTTAATGGATTGCCTTGGCCTCCTAGCCCAACTATTATATAGGAGGCCAAGGCAACACAATTGTGATAGTTAAGCAATGTGGGACTTAGTGTTAAGTCCCACATTGCTTAACTATCACAATTGTGTTGCCTTGGCCTCCTATATAATGGTTGGCCTAGGAGGCCAAGACAATCCAAAATATAACTCTAATGAGTTTATATTTTTTTTAACTGTATAAATTTTAATTTATACTTTAAATTATAATATAATTTTGGTCTAAAAAAATATTTTTAGACTAATTCTTTTTTTTAAATAATGATTTAAGCGGGATGCGGGGCGGGGTGTGGTTTCAACCGCACCCCCCGGTAGCGGGGCGGGGGGCCCCGCCCCCGCCTCCCGGGGGCGGGGTGCTGGGTATTAAACCCCTCCACCCGCATGGTGCGGGGCGGGGGGCGGGGAAGGGGTGCCCCCGCCCCGCACCATGCGGGTAGCACCCCTAGTTGCCGCAAACTTTTAAAACTAAAACATGCCGCATTTTTTTTAATATATATATTTCAAACATTTATCTATAAAATATGAAAAAGCTATAATAAAAAAGAGAAATATTTTAGTCATAAAGAGATTATACAACAGTAATTTTATAAATTACTGTGATTTGATATGATTTGTTAGATTGTAAAGTATATTTGACAGATCACATAAAACTAAGTCAGTTTTTGAAATTATTTTTGTGTAATCTGTTTGTGTCTGATGAACCACAAAAAGTATATTTGATCAACACCAATAAAAAACGCTCATGATAAAAACTTTGAAAAATATGAGAAAATGATTGAAAAAATACAAAAAAAAGGAATAATGAGTTTTTTAATTTTTATTTTCTTTTTAACTTTTTATTGGGTCTAGGTAGGAAAAAAGAAACTGGTAAACTGGAGAACCAGACCGAACCGAGGGATTCAGTCCGGTTCAAAATCAATTTGGCCCGGTATTGGTTTCATTATTTTCAAAACCAGTGGAAACAGGTCCGATTTCGCTTTTCCATTTTCTAACACCGATTCATATATATTTTTTAATTTATCATATATATAATATGTTTTATATGATTTTTTATATTATACATAATTTTTATATATAATTTATATAAAATAATTTTATATTATATACTAAATTTTAATTAATATAAAATTAAATTTTAAAATCCTAGTATTCATGAATAATAATAATATAATAACATAAAATTAATATCACACTAATTATTTTGTAGCATGTGTTGTGTCTGCTGGAAAATCGGATAGCTTTGAGATTGAGAGCTTGAAGGTGGTGTGAAATTGTGGTTGTGTGGTGTTGTTGGCAGAGGAGACTTGATAATGTGGGTGTTAGGCATGTCGGTTTGACATATTGGGATAAATGCAGGCTGGGTATTGGATTGATAAGTCTAGGGAAATCTTTATTTCTTAACATTGAGTTGTTTGAGTAACGTGCTTGTGGTAAACAGGTAAGCAAACTTGAGGAGGATGGGCTAATGTTCGAGAAGCAGTGAATTTCTTTGAATGTTGTAATGGATTTAAGCACGCTGAATCTATAGTTTGGGATGTAGATTTTCGTTAGTAAATTTAGTTTTTGTTGTTTGGGGTTTGTTGGTAAAGATATATAGTTTCGTGCTTGTGGGGGTTATTAATACATTAGTGAATGTTTTCTGGTTTAGGTGTGATATTGCTAAAGTTTGAGTCAAAGGCTTAAATAATACACTGCAATGGTAAGGTAAGCATGGTTCCTGTGCTAGACTTTGCATAAAACGAATGGATAGAGGTTGATTTTATGAAAAATATACATGTTTTGTTGTGAAAAGAAAGTATGAAAACAACCTCGGTCATTTTATCTGTATCACTTATGAAACCCGTATAAGAAGAGAATAATATTTTGCTGTCATAACTAGTGTAGATATAAGCTTATTTTTGGCCTTCTGTTTCTGAACTGTTCAAAAAGGAGCGAATATAAAATCTGAAAAGCTTTGCATGATTAACTAAAGATGCTCTGAATCTATTTTTGATTATGTGAAAATGATATGAATCTGATTAGTGCTCTATGTTGATAAAATTGGATATCTGAAAACCTTTGGCATGACTTTTTGATTTCGTATCTGATTCTGTTTTACTCTTATATATGGCCCTGCCACGGGTGATAATAGTGGCCTCTGGCCTTATTAGGAGACATAATAGTGACCTCTGGCCTTGTCACGGGACATAATAGTGACCTCTTTTCCTATCACGAAATATAATAATGACCTCTAGCCCTACCACGGGACATAAAAGTAGCCTCTGACACCACCACATGATATAATAGTGGTTATATGTTCTGAGTGTATCACCTTGGGTGATGAACAATTATAGGTTATGCTTGGTTAACCGCAGACATGCAAAACCTTACCACGGGGGTTA
>QEOT01007711.1:82262-195513 GCA_003123785.1 Pterocarya stenoptera | reverse complement strand
GGGGGGGGGGGGGGGGGAGGGGATGGCCCCCCTTAATACAACATAGGTCCGCCCACCCCAAAGAAGGCACCACATGTGTCCCATGCAAGGAGGGTCCCTTAAGTTCCCAAGAAGAACTATGATGAAGGGGAATGGGAAAGGGAAGAGTGTTTTCGGCTAAGGCAAGAAGAAAGGGCCACTTAGCGCCCTTGCAAGGAACTTTTAAAGACCTTCCATTTTTCCAAAAAAGGTAATGGTGAGAGAGAGAATAAGTGGAGAACAAAGAGTATAAATAGAGGGCATTAATGGCCGACGCCCCTTTCACATGTTTGAGGAATATCAAAGGTCCTTTGTTTCATTTTCAGATTTCATTCCCTCTTCTCCTCTCTATGTCGTCCACTCTAGAAGAAAACCAAACACTATTTTCCTTTCATCCAAACACTCTCTTCGCATAAGCAAAGGAGGGAAATTGAAGACATCATGTTGGGGAGGTTTGCACGGTGAGAATCTTCAAGCTTCTATCTCATTCTCTTCTCATGAACACACATGCACTTGCAAGGGCTTTGGGTTGAAGAGATTTGGCTTAAGAGAGTTGAGGGATTTGTTGTGAGTCTCACGGGATTAATGGAGTACTTGGTTCGACCATGATGAGGCAACCATGCTTAATCTTATTGAGTATGGGTTGTCTTTGCTTTTTTTGTTTTTTTTTTTCTCAAGGAACCACAATCATCATTGGCAAAATGGAAAGGAAGGAACTCGTGTAGAGTTAGGTCACAGTCGGCCACCACTAGGATTTCCATGAAGGTTTTCCTTCTAGTAAACCACAAGTTACAAAACCTTACACATCTTCAAGAAAATTTCAGCCATCGGGTTGTTATACACACACAAGTATGTTCTTTTCACACAAGGCACGAAAATGGCCATTAGGGTTACAAGGACCAATTATCATCGAACCAGTATGGTTTTTACAAAGTAAGCGGGGTGCTAATACCATTCGGCCTACGGTTTCCACAAGGCATGAGTCTATGAGGCTTAAGGCAAAGCAAGGGCCGCGAGGTGATAAAAGAAACCTTAGAACCGTTTAGGGTTAGAAAGCCCAAACCCTAAAACACGAAGCACATGTTTGGTTTGAAGTATTGTTACTTTCAATAGTCTATTGATTGAAACATACACGTTCAGCTTGTTTGATTGTCGGAAAAATACTTTGGAAGGTTTGTTAGTTAGTCTTTAACTTATTCTTGGATAATGTATTTATGTTTGTGGGTAAACACTACATTTTGGTTGTTCAAACTAGATTATAGAATTGCTACTTGTTACATACTATGATCGTATTGTATACGTGCATGTTATGCTCAAATGTTACTTTTTAAATTATTGGTTCAAATGACTTGTTTGGAGTTTTGAGAAATGGTATATGCTTGTTCATGAGCTTTCATATGTAATACACAAGTATATGTTTCGACATGTTCTAATTCTTTCAAGCTATAAACATGATGTACTCTTGATATATAGCATAAATACATGACATTGTTGCATGAAAGTTACATGGTTGCATGTCACATGATTTCGGGTTGTGTATAAAAAGAATTTTTTTTTGTCACAACCCCAAGGCTAGGATGGGGAATATTCTGGCAGAGCTCCTCTGTCCACTCTAGAGTGCTTAAATTGGAATGGTAACCCTTGGGTTGACGAAGTACAGTTAACGGACTTCGAATATATAAGTTCTTTTTAAAGGATTCCAGAGTGAAATAGAAATAGCTAACGCTAGTGGGTGCAACACATTATAACACATAAACATTTAATAGGTGCACTCTATGTACTGGCTTGACAATAAGATTTTTCTAAAGTTAAATCCAAGGAGTACTGTTTCAATATATTTAACACTTAAACAAAATTTTCATGTCGATGACTAATTGGTCATCTGATGATCAATATTGTAACTCAGATCAGAACGTTCCTTGTAATCGTAGTCTCCCAGCTAGGTAAAACTATTACATGCACATGATTTGGTGAAAATGATTCATATATTCTCCGTGGATAGGACGTATCTCTATCATCTCCAAGCACACTGGGTTTTCCATGCTTATACATTGGAAAAGGCCCTATAACCCCCTAAATGTTCTCTGATCATCATGTACAGTTAATTCACCCCTATGTGTAGCTTCACAATTTATTTGCTTATAACGAAAGTTCATAGATAATGCTATAATCTCGTGTACTCCTAGGTCAAGAAATTAACGAGTATAATCTTATTAATACTAAAAGAAACTCAGTATTACTGATCCTGCTCATGATGTGACTGTGCCACGTGGAATCTCACTGTTTGGTCAACTTTGCAAAAATTTTACTCGGTTGATCTGTATATTCTTTCTCCAAGGTTTAGTAAATTAGCAAATTGCATTTTTCAATATTTTTGATTTGCTGGGAAGGTGGGTAAGTTTTATCTTCCCTATGTTACAGTAACACGTTTAGCTGGCTGAATTGACTTTGGATTAGAAAAGGGTAAAGATCTTAGAAGGTGTAAAATAAATGATCGGGTTCGCGGGTTGTCTCAGAATTTGGAAGTCACGGTGGTCCATGTTTAGGACCCTTTGGTGCTGCGTGTCATTTTAAATTAGAATAATGCTACTTATGACTCTCTTGATGTAACATTACCATATAGTGTCACATTATTTATTAAAAAATAAATAAATAAATAACCAATACAAAAGTGATAGAGAGGAAACTTAGAGCTAATTTAGTCTTCATCTTTTTTGTGTTTTCGGACTACTTTTTATTTCAAATATATTTTTTAGTTTTTTTAATAAACCATATGGCACTGTGGTGCCACGTCATGAGGACTATTTGAACGGTAAGTTTCAAATAACTCAATAGTAATACTCTTTAAAATGAACGAAAAAAATTAAGTGTAAAATGTGAGACATGAAATGAGATCATTATTTTCACTAGTATTTGAAGCCGGCCCCATTTGGATAGTGAAAGTGTTTCATCTCATCTCATCTCATCTTATCTTATCATTATAACTTTTCTAAATTTACACACAAAATATAAAAAATAATTCAACATTTTCAAATCTCAAAACAATAATAATATTCTAACAATATTTTATTTAACATTTAACTTTAATCTCAACTCACTATCTAAACGACACCTAATTGTATATTTTGCTACCAACACCAGGAAGAATGGTTTGTGCTGTGTTTTCTGGTGATCATTTGCATTTGAAGATGGAAGCAAATGATTTTTAAAAAACTCGTTAGATGATCAGACCTTCTAATTAAGGGTCATGCTAGGGCACCGACAGTGGACCCCGATGATTCCTACTCATGATAAGTGCAAAATGCACTTTTTATTTTTTGTTTAATGCCAAAAGGAAGGAATACCTACAAGATCCATAAAAAAAAAAAAAAAAAAAGACCAACCATGTGTTTAAGTAATTCAAAAAGGGAGGAAAAACGAAGTGTTTTACCCATAGAACCAAAAAGAAGCAGGGCTGTTTGCCAAAGCATTGCCTTCTTTGTAAATATGGTGAATACAAAAAGGAGAAAACATTTTAAATTGAAGAATGTTATCCCAAATGTCAGAATAATATCATGTGGTTGAGAATTATTATTAAGCCAATTAACAGTAAGGAGAGAGAGTCAGATTCAACAATAAACTCGGTAACGTGGCCTTGTTTGTTTTCGGAGATGAGATGAGATGAGTTGAGACTAAAATTAAAAAGTAAAATAAAATATTATTAGAATATATTTTTTAATATTATTTTTATTTTGAGATTTGAAAAAGTTGAATTGTTTATTTTATTTTGTATTGGAAGTTGAGAAAGTTCTAATGATTAGATGAGATAAGATGAGATGAATTTAAAAAAGTTAAATTATTTCTTTTATTTTGTATTGAAATTTGAGAAAGTGTAACGATGAAATTGAGATGAGATGAGATGAAATGTTTTTCGAAAACAAACGAGGTTAGATGGTTACATAAAGCAAGTGCCATTTTCAGAGTTGATAATTCGGCAAAGATATTAGTACTCAAACCTAAAAAGCAAGATAAACTTGCAATTAAAGAACCATCATAAGAACGTAAAACTCCCCACAACCTGCGAACCCAAGGTTACCTTTAGAGGCCCATCAAAGTTCAACTTAAGCAAACCAAAAAGGGGAGGAAACCACTTTAACAGTAATAGCATGAATATGGAGAGACCTTAGAAGAGAAGCATCAGACTTGGAGATAAGAGTCTTGAAAAGGGGGCTAAGGGCTTGTTTCGGAAGTGAGATGAGTTGAGAATTCTATAAATAATAGTAAAATTGTTTGAGTTAGATTAGATTGTGGGAAAAGAGAGAGAAAATGCTGAGTAAAAATAATATTAAAGCAAAATATTGTTTGAATATAATTTATTAATATTTGATAAAACTTAAGAGGAAGAAGGAGCACACAAACTGTTTGAGAAAACGCCATGGACAACACAGACATAAGCTACTCAGAATTCATTCTCATTCTCATTGATTTTTCTGTATATACTACAGTTCTATTTATAATGTGTATTCTATAACAAACAATACAACTGTGCCAATCTTAAGATAACAAGTGGCTACAAGAATATTTTTTCTGTTATGGGCAAATCTTCTTGAATGGGTGCTGCTGCGATGGTGGGTACTGCTTCTGTAGTGGACCTTCTGTGTGCAGTGTGCAATGTGAGGCTTGATCGAAGTTGACAAAACCGAGTAGAGGACAATGGCTTGGTGAGGATGTCAGCAATCTGCTCTTTGCTGGAAATGAATGAAACCTGAAGTGTTTTTGCTGCAACTCGTTCACGTACAAAGTGGTAGTTGAGTTCAACATGTTTAGTGCGGGAATGAAGCACAGGATTAACAGACAAGTAGGTTGCTCCCAAGTTATCACACCATAAAACAGGGGGATGTTTGAGAAAAATACCAAGTTCTTTGACTAAGGATTGTAACCATAAGACCTCACATGCAGTATTTGCAACTGATTTATACTCGGCTTTAGTGGAAGACCGAGCAATAGTTGCCTTTTTTTCGAGCCCCAAGACACAAGGTGTCTGCCAAAATGGATGCAAAACCCTCATGTGGACCTACGGTCATCTGGGCATCCAGCCCAGTCCGCATCAGAAAAGGCTGAAAGTTGGAAGGAAGAAGAGGGGGAAAACCAGAGACTAAGAGAAGGAGTATGACGGTTATAACGAAGAATCCGTTTCACTGCTTGCCAATGTGGGATTCTTGGACTGTGCATGAATTGACAGACTCGGTTTACAACAAAGGAGATGTCGGGATGAAAAAGGCTAGGTACTGGAGGCTGCCAACCACACTCTGATAGAGTTGGGGATCCTCAAATGTACAACCTTCAAGAAGAGACAGTTTAGTCGAGGAAGACATGGGAGTAGTAACAGGATTGGAATTGTGCATCCGAGTTTTCTTTAACAAATCATTGATATATTTAGACTGAGAAAGAAAAAGACCTGAGGAATTCCTAGTGACTTCAATGCCTAAGAAGTAGTGCAAAAAACCTAAGTCTTTAACAGGAAAGTATAAATTCAAAGAAGAAATAAGATCAGAGATGAGAGTAGGATTTGAACCGGTAACAATGAGATCATCCACATGGATGAGAATGTATATACAGTCAGTTGCAGTATTGAAAATAAAAAGAGAAGAATCGGACCGAGATGCAACAAAACCAAGTGAAAGCAATTTATCAGTTAATTTAGCAAACCAAGCCCTAGGGGCTTGTTTTAAGCCATAGAGGGATTTTTTGAGCTTACATACGTGCGATGGATATTCTGGATAGCGAAGCTAGGTGGTTGTTGCATGAACATAGCTTCTTCGAGGTTGCTGTGCAAGAACGCTTTCTGCACATCAAGTTGATGGAGAGGCCAATTGGAGGTTACGACAACAGATAGGATGAGACGAACAGTTACTGGCTTGACCATAGGGCTATATGTTTCATGAAAGTCCAAACCAAGCTGCTGAGATCAGGGGTGGAGGGAACAAGCTCCCAGGTTTGGTTGAGAAGTAACGCACAAAATTCCTCAGACATGGCCAGGCGCTATTCTGGGTATTTATTGGCCTCAGTGAAGCACGTTGGTTCCTCCGGAACCGAGGAGGGGGAACAAGACTGGGTGAGACAGAGGTTGTGAGTGAGAGAGATGGATTTTTTGAGGGCCAGGGTATGGTGCCATCAGTGAGCACGCTAGGACGGGAAGTGAGTGTTCAGGAGCGGGTGGTCATCGGATGATGAGAGTGAGAGATACTGGGAAGCGGCTGTGTGGATTCTGAGGGAGAAGGAGGAAGGACTTGAGCTGAAGATGGTGGGGCGACAAATTCGGTTGGAGAGGTAGAGATATCTGGGAAAGGGGGGTCGGCAGAGGAAGATGATGAAGGGCTAGGGTTGGAGCTGTTTGACAAGGGGGATGTGGGCTGGGATGACTCTCTTAGACTAGGGGATGAGTGTGGGTCTGGAGAGTGGGCCAACAGTGGGAGAAGAAAGGTTGTGGTAGTGGGTGTCGTAGGTGAGGAGGGAGTCTGGGAAGGTGAGTTAGTGGGCTTGGGTGAAAATGGAAAGGCTTGTTCATTAAAGACCACGTCACGGGAAAGGTACAACCGGCCTAAAGGTAAGTGGAGGCATTTGTAAGCTTTGTGGTCTGGGTTGTAGCCCATGAAAACGCACAATTGAGACCTAAGATCAATTTTGTGATGATTATAAGGCCTTAAATTGGGCAAGCAAGCAGACCCAAAGACACGGAGAAAATTCTAGTCAGGAGGATGACTCATTAAAACTTCAAAAGGTGACTTGTCTTGAAGCACATGGGTAGGCATGCAATTAATTAGATAGGTGGCTATTTGAAAAGATTCACCCCAATATTTTTGGGGCATGGATGCATGAGCTAGTAAGGACAACCCAACTTCAACAATTTGTCGGTGACAGCGTTCAATGGTCCCATTTTGTTGATGGGAATAAGGACAAGTGAGACGGTGCGTAATGCCATTTTTTTGGAAAATTGGGTGGAGGGGACGAAATTCCCCCCCGCCATCTGTTTGGATGGACACAACATTTTTAGAGAAGAAAGTATGAACATATTGTAAAAAGGCAATAACAATGGATGCCACATTAGACTTTAAATGTAGAGGAAAACACCACAAGTACTTGGAAAAATCATCTATTATAGAAAGAAAATACCGACACGCATTGGTGGATAAAACTGGAGATGGACCCCATACATCAAGAAATACAAGTTGAAAGGGCCCACTGGACCGAGATGGAGAAGGGGGATGAGGTTGGGCATGGGCTTTGGCCTAGGAACACGCCGAACAAAATGAGAGGTTATGGCTTGATGTTGTTGGAAGCTTGTATTTCTGAAGAGTGAGCCATGTTGTGAGAGGAGAGGGATGTTCGAGGCGGTGGTGCCAGAGATTTGCAGAGGTATGAGTGCCGATGTAGGCTTGTGGAGAAGAAAGGGAGGAGGTGATTGAGGTAGATGCAGGACTGGGTTGCGATGGCAGTACATACAGGCCGTTCTCAACGGGACCCCGAAGAAGCTCCACCTTGGTATGCAAATCCTTCACACAGAAAAAAGCAGAATGAAACTCAAAGAAAACACCATTATCAATGCAAAAATTTCTAACAGAGAGAAGATTTTTAGAAATTAAAGGAACATGGAGGAGATTGTGTAAAAGGAATTTGCCATAAGGAGAATGGAGCTGAGCTGAGCCAACGTGCTGAATGGGGAGAGAGGATCCATCGCCGATGCTCACTTGGTCAGAACCTTGGTAAGACACAGAGTCAAGGTTGAGGAGAGATCAGGTGTAAAATGATGAGTGGCTGTGGTATCAGGGAACCAAGAAGAGGTGTGTGATGGTGAAGGGGAAAGTTGGGTGAGGTGCACAGTCAAAGAAGGTGGAGCAGGGGATTGAAAAGCATGGTCAAATCTATGGTAGCAAGTAAGAATAGTGTGACCTGGTTTTTGGCAAAGGTGGCAAACAGGTCGAGAATCATTGCGATTTTGAAAGAACTGAGAGGGGAAATTGCCACGGCCAGAGCCAGGAAAGAAACGACCACTTTGAGGTCCCCTACCATGACCCCGAGGGAAGGCATCACGACCATGAGTGGGAGAGCCAAGTATAGATGGTGCTCTCGTGACTGTGTTGTTTGCAGAGAAGGAAGAACCTGAGAGCAATGTCCGTGTTTGGTATGAAAGAAGCGACTCATAGTTAAGAAGGTAGCTGTAAATTTGAGTTGGAGAGAGGGGGTCTGGGAGAGTAGTGAGAGATGTGATGAGAGATTCATAATCAGACCCAAGACCAGAGAGGAGGAAAATCTAGAATTCTTGATCTGTGAGAGTATGGCCTTCCGCACCAAGAGAGGAGGCAAGTGATTTAGCTTTGTTATAGTAGTCACAAATGGACTCAGATCCTTTTTTGAGAGTGGCGAGCTGATAGTGGGTATGGAAGCATGAGCAGAAGATTGTGCTTGAAAGAGATTGACTAGAGTTGACCATATGTCATAGGAAGTTTTACAGTCGAGAACATGGGCAAGCACAGACTCGGAAAGGGAGGAAGTGAGAGCAGAGATGATGAGTTGATCTTGGAGGACCCAGTGAGTATACTCAGGATTAATTTTATCATCAATGAGAGCACAGGGGGGAGACATGGTGCCATCAACATAGTCGAAAAGTTGATGTCCACGTAGAAAAGGCACGATTTGTGCTTTCCAGAGTAAGAAACTTGAGTTGGTAAGTTTGATGGTGATAGAGTGTGAAGCGGAAGTAAGAAGGGAGGTGGGATTGGAGGAGGAGGAGGAGGAGGAATTGTTTTTTGAGTTGGCCATGGAGGAGTTGTGATGTGAGTCCTAGGCTCTAGATACCATGATAAAACTTAAGAGGAAGAAGGAGCACACAAACTGTTTGAGAAAACGCCATGGACAACACAGACATAAGCTACTCAGATTCATTCTCATTCTCGTTGATTTTTCTGTACATACTACAGTTCTATTTATAATATGTATTCTATAACAAACAATACAATTGTTCCAATCTTAAGATAACACGTGGCTACAAGAATATTTATTCTGTTATGGGCAAATTTTCTAGAATGCCAGCTGCTGCGATGGTGGGTGTTGCTGCGATGGTGGGTGCTGCTTTTGTAGTGGACCTTCTGTGTGCAGTGTGCAGAGGTGCCTCAATAATATTATTTTTGTTTTAAAATTTGAAAAGTGGTATTGTTTTTTGTATTTTGTTTGGAAGCTTAAAAAATCTGTAATGATTAGGTAATGATTAGGTGAAAAAGTTAAAAATTTGAAATAGAAAAATGTTTGTGTTGGAGTGATGTTTGGGAAGAAAATTATGAAAACTTTTGAGATGAGATGAGATGAGATAATCTCACTTCTCAAACAAGCCCAAGATTTCTCAACCAGACTCTAATCTTATGAATATGGCAATGGAGTTAGGTTGAATGTCCTCAAAATGAGCTCTATTATGAACAAGCCAAATTTTCCAAAAAATAAGAGCTGGGATTAACATAGTGGTTAAATGGAATTGGTCAGAGCCTCGAAAAAAGTACCAGTACCAATGACTTGTTCTATTTTTCTAACTAGTATAAGTAGTGGGAATGAGAACAATGAGAGAAGAGAAATAAAGCCAAATAGCATCAGTAACAGCACAATCAGAAAAGAGATAATTGACATTTTCCATAGAGCCACCATAACAATAATTGCAGTTAGAAGGGCTGGAAATCCCACACTTTTGGATCTTATCATCAAGAGGGATACCATTATGCCAAAGTTTCCAAGCAAAGATGGAGATTTTCTTAGGCATGACTTTATTCCAAATGAAGGAAGCAAAGGGAAAAGGGCATTTTTGTCAAATTTGTTAACCGGAATATGTCAAAATATTAAACCAATCTAAGAACAAAATCAAGACTCAAATAAATGATTTGATTCCGGTCAACACAAATTGAATCAATTAGAAACCGATTCGATTTTAGTAAACTTTTTGAATCGTTTATTGAACCTCTTAAACTGACCGATTTAGGCCATTCCAATTTGGTTCTAACTGATTTTAGACTGACTTGAGCCAATTCAACTGATTTGAAATTGTATTTATTTTTAAGTTGTCTAACAACTGAGCTTTTTTGTAAAAAAATATGATAGAACTAAACATATATTAACTTTTTTATTATTGTATTCAATAACAATCGCAGAAAAATTAAAAGATAAAACATATAGTTCTTTATTTTATTTAGTTGAACAAAAAAGTCAGAAGATAAATTAGTATTTTTCATTAAATTTGTGGTTATGCATAAAATACAACATTTCCCACGTGCTTATAACTTAATAGTCTTTATGTTCTTCGCATGAGGTAAAATAATGTCAACAATTGAAGTTAAATACATAAATACCATGTTTATTAAAACTATTTAGATTTATATAAAAATTTTATTGAAACTAGTCAATGAATTTATACTTTTTTTTCTATAGGGAAAAAGCTTCATTTCATCAAGGTATAAAGACCTTATGACAAGGCACAATAATGTTGATCAATGAAAATTATTGTCTCAATGAAAGGAGAAATACTATTCCACCAAATATTCATGGCTTCAATGGACCATGCATGTCTAGCAAGTCAATGGGCAGCCTCATTAGTTGATCTGTTGTTGTGTTGGAGCCTGCACTGAGGAAATCATTACATCAGACTTTTAATATCAGCAACGATTGTTCTGATTGCAGCGCTTGATTCAGCTGCATTATTGACTTCCTCCACCAAGAACAAGCAATCACTTTTAGTAATCAGTTTTTTTTTTTTTTTTTTTAAAAGAGACGAGGTCACATGTCCAATAGTGACCCCGGCCCATATTTATTAGAAAAAAACCTTACTTATAGCTGAGGAATACCTTAAAAAACAACCCGGCTTCATTGGATTTAAGAAGCCATCCATGAAGCAAAGACCAAAGAGAAAACCCCGGCAACACCCAGAAACCCAGAAACCCAAAGAAAATCAAAAGCATCACTATACATCATAAGCGAGCGGAGTGCCATACGTACGTCGCAGCGCCAACAACGACTACGCTATTATGGCCCAGCTGACCCCTTCCAACTTCTGTTACTACAAATCTCATTTTTCTCTAATAGAAGGAATGCCCAGTCTATCCATACGCACCAATCCTCTTAACCGATGCTGTAAGCTTTCCGATCCCATAAAATCACAGATGATGCCAAGGGTGCCATCTTTTGCCAAGAGATCAGCAGCCATGTTTGCTTCTCGGAATATATGTCTAAAACGTGCATTAAGCTCTAGAGCAATCTCTTTAATCTCCTCCCAGAAATCCCAAAGGAACCAAAGATGACAAATTCCAGATGCTAGCCATGTCATAACAACCATCGAGTCCGATTCCACAATGACTTCTAGCAATCGTAAACTTTTACATAACCGAAGACCATCCAACAGAAATCGGCATTCTGCTACTGTATTAGTTGCTACACCATAAAAGTGAGAAAAACCGCTATTACTTTCCCATTAGAATCTCGGATGATCCCTCCACCTCCTGCATTCCCCGGATTATTGCAAGCACCACCATCTACATGGAGCTTCATCCTACCTGTTGGTGGCAAGTCCCATTTTATTGCAGATACTCGTTTGATATGAATAGGAACTATCGGAATCTGTAAGCCTTCCATCACCCCCCTCTCATTGTTCCTCATATACTGAAATTTCTTCAATTTACAAGAAGCATCTGAAAGTAAAAACTTAACATTCCTAATAACATCTTCCACCTTAAACACCTGACTTTCCATTCTAGCTTCACACCGAGCCTTCCATAAGGCCCAAGAAATAAGAATAGGAAGGACTCCGCATATCCAGCTAGCTTGAGTAAAATTCGTTGCTTGCTGCCACCAGAAGGACATCATACCTTCCCAATTCCGGATCAATGGCAACCTTATATTACAGATATTAGCAAAAAACTGTCATACCTTTTGTGCATTAGATCCTTCACATAAAAGGTGATTCAGAGTTTCCATTTGCGAAATGATACAAAACTGACATTTAGAAGCCAACGGTACACCCAGGCGTTTAATAGCATCATCAGACGACACCGCTCCACACTTTGCCCGCCAACAGAAGAATGAAACTTTTTTTGGTATTTTTGTTTTCCAGAGCCACTTTTTCCAGTCACAAACTTGCCCATGTTGCCTAGATATCTCCCAGGCCGATTTTGTAGTGAAACTCCATCCAGCGAATGCTTCCATATCAGCATGTCTCTCCCCTGTCGAAGCCTCACACCAGAATCAGAAATTATCTGCATTATCTCAGGCGTAACCAAGTGCTGTATAAGTTCAACTTTCGGCCCCCTATCATCAATCACTTTAGCAACCCTTAAATTACAACTTCCTACCACCGGACATAAAATTGGGATCCTTTTCTCTCCTGGATTATCTTATAAATATGGTCTCTTTGAAGGTACTTTTTCTGGAAAAACTCCACCCACATAGAATCTCCCTTTAGCAATTTCCAACCAAATTTCATTAACAAAGAATCTTGCACCTCCATTAGATCTCTAATGCCAAGACCCCCTTCCTCCACTGGTTTACAAACAGTTCTCCAAGAAATCCATTTACGCTTTCGCATCTCCATCGAAGAACTCCAAAGGAAGTCAGAAAATAATCTTCTAAGGCTTGCAAACACTACTTTCGACACCTTCAACACATATAACATATGTATTGGCATGCTGTTCAACACATGCTTAACCAGAATGATCCTTCCCCCAAATGATAAAATCTTACTCTTCCATCCCGCTAGCTTTTTCTGCATTTTAGATAACATAAAATCAAATAAACTAATCTTCATCCGCCCCACATAAAGTGGAATACCCAGATATAAACAAGGCCAAGTCCCCTCTACAAAACTAGAAAAAAGCTTGAGGCTATTCTTCCTATCCGTAGAGATAGAAGATGAGAAAAAAATAGTGGACTTGCTCGGGTTGATCAACTAGCCGGACAGAGCTTCATACTGGTGTAACGTAGACATGAGCTTACGAATAGATGTCTTTCCACAGTTTGAAAAAATAAGGATATCATCCGCATACATCAGATGAGAAATTCGGGAACCCCCGCTTGGATGATAAGATTTAATACTTCCTGCACTAAATTGGAAATTCAGCATACGAGATAGTAACTTCTGCGACAAGATAAACAGATATGGAGACAAAGGATCCCCTTGCTGTAACCCCCGCGATGCCTGCAAAAAACCTTGAACACCCATTCAACATCACCGAATAGTATGGAGATGCAATCACATTAAACACTAGATTTCTCCACTTTTTCAAGAATCCCAATCTACGTAAAACTTCATCAAGAATCTCCAATTTACAAGATCATATGCCTTGGCCATATCAATCTTCGACATCACATTACCCTTTCGTACCTTTCGATTTATACCTTGAGACAATTCCTGCACCAAAGTCATACTATCAAAAATGCTTCGGTCTGGAATAAAAGCTGCTTGTTCTTTTGAAATAATTCTCTCAAGTATAGGCGCCAATCTCACTACCATAATCTTGGTCATAATTTTATACACCACCGAGCAAAGGCTAATAGGTTGAAATTTCCCAAATCCCACAGGCTCTTCTACCTTAGGAATCAATATCAAATTCGTCGCTCCATAAAAAGTAGAAAACGGTTGGCCAGCAAAAACATCTTTCGCCATCTCCACAAGATCATCTTTGACAATATCCCAAGCTAGTGAAAAAAATGATGCTACATACCCATCCAGCCCTGGATTGTTGTCCGAAGGAATTGACCAAAGAGCTTGCTAAACTTCTTCAAGAGACGCTGTCTCACACAACAAATCATTCTCTGCCAGTGTTATAGTCGAAACTAACAGGTCCATATCAGCTTTGCCTAAGTTAACGTCTATTGAAGAAAGAATCTTTTGAAAAAAAAACCATGGCCTCATCATGAATTTTTTTCCTCCGAATCTAAGGTACTTCCATCTTCCAGTGACATTTTCTCAATTCTTTAGCTCTTCTTTTTCACTGTCAGAGCAACATGAAAAAAAGATGTGTTCTCGTCCCCTTCCTTGACCCATTTAATTCTGGATTTCTGACAAGCTAATATTTCCTCCCTGCAAACCCATTGCAAATGCTCATGTTTACAAAGCATTAATTCTCTTTCGGACAAATCAGACAAATTACTTGTTACTTCCTCTTCCAGCCGCGTAATCCGATCCTCCAGTCTCTTTATCTCCACCTCCACATGCCCAAAGATATCCCTATTCCATTGCATCAAAGCACCTTTTAAACGCTTCAATTTTGTACTAATCCTCACCATAGCACAACCAACAACATCCTCCTCCCAAATCCGTCTCACCAACGGAAGAAAATCAGCATGAGATCCCCACATGCGGAGAAATCGGAAAGGCCGACCACCAACTTTCTATTAGAAAATAACTGAATCCACATCGGTGAGTGATCTGAAGATGATCGCGGTAGATAGCTTATGTTTGCGTCCCCATAAGAATTAAGAAAATGCAGGTTAACCATAACTCGATCCAACCGGGCCCATATACGCCTTCCTCCAAGTCTACCATTGCACCAAGATAAAGAATTTCCTTTGAAAGGAAGGTCTAACAACACACAATCATTAATGCACTCATTGAAATCAGCCTTAGCTCGGGGCGCCTGTAACAAACCCCCAATTTTTTCTCTATCATTCCGTATAATATTAAAGTCCCCCCCAATGAGCCAAGGCAGCCCATGAGGATCTTGCAACCTAAGATAGTCCCATAACTCTTGTCTTCGATTAAGGAAACAGCTTGCATACACAAAAGTTGTCAACACACGCCTATTAGCGTAAGTGAACCAACCCGTAACAGCTTGTGCTGAAGATGAGGTCAACTCAAACTCAAGATCTTCTGTCCAAAACAACCATATTTTCCCACCTACGTCCACATTATTTACAAAAAATGGCAAACGCAACCATCTTGCCCACCTACTACATTTATTCGCATTAATAAAAGGTTCCAAAAGAGCCACCACCATTGGACGGCTTTTATTCAAAATACGCCGAAGCCTGTGTTTCGACGAATGAATTCCCCTAATATTCCAGATGAGTATAGACATAAAAAGTCAAATAATTTTTTTGGAGCGCGTACGGCGCTCCAGGACCACAATGGACTCCTCTTTTCTTACCCCTTAACCTTTTGCAAAGGAACATGCATCTCAGGATCTGAATCAAATATTTTTGCAACCAACTCATTCAATTCTCCTTCTTGTTCCCCATCTGAAACCGCCTGACAACGGCCATCCTGCTCAATCATATCATTAACTGCAAATAACTCTTCTGTTCCCAACCCACCCAACTCAAACTCCAAAGCCTCATTAACCACTTTCGGTGAGCTCCTAGGAGCAGAGTTATCCATGTTCTGACCTGCCTCATCCTCAGAAACATCCTCAGCCATATCACACCACTGTTCGGAATGCACTATAGGAGTCTTAGACTGTGAAGGGCACTCCATCACATCATTTCGTGCATCTTGTTCCTGTCGTTGCTCTTCAGTTGTATCCGGGACAAGAGCAACCAAAAGATGTTTCTCAAGACTATCCTTTGAGGACACAACCATATCTTCCTCACTGCAGACAACCTTACACTTATCATGCACCACACTTGACGGAGATATAAATAAAATTGGAACCATACTCTCCTGTTGGGCAATTATCCAAGCATGAATATTATCCAAGATTTTAGTACGCCGAGTTCTGGATGCCTCCCCAATCTCCATTTGCTCAAAAGACCTCTGTTTCGTTCTCTCCTTCTTCTCCACCTCCTTCCACTTTAGCTTACCCGAATTCTTCATACTATCTCCTCCTGCAGTAGTAGGTTGCTTCTTTAGATCATGGCCTCGTCTGCATCTCAATTCCGTATGACCCTGTTTACGACAAGAGCCACAATAATTCGACATTGCCTCATAAAAAAACTTCCTGAAAGTGACTAGAGTCTCCATGAGGAGGACCCAGCCAGAACGAATGCCTCAGCGGCGTTGAAATATTAATCTCTACACAGATCCGAGCCGCCTCTAGATGAGAGATACACATCGTAGCGTTATCTCGCTTCAAATACTTCCCAAAACCATCTCCAATACTACGCAATATGGATTCCTGAAAATAGTTAGGGGGTAAACCAGGTAAAGTCATCCACACTGGCACCCAAGGCAAATCCTCATCCTCCAAAAACTTCGGAGTCCAATGAAACACTCGATAAGGCACGCCGAGGACCTCGGAATTTCCTCTCGCCATCACCGATATAAAATCCTCTTCCTTAGCCAACTGGACCAAAACATTATGTGGGTTTCTCAGTTGACCAATAACTGGTATTCCTTTCATGCCCCACCGATTATTGATAAAGCCCCGAATATGATCAAGCGAAGGTCTCCTACGTAAGAATTTCAAAACCACCGAATAGCGAAATGGTTCAGATGAGAGTTGTACTTCCGCTTTTGAGAAGATAAAGAACATGTCTCCATCTTGAAACTTTGGTTCACGATGTGGGATATTCACGTCTGGCAATAACTGGGGATTTGACCCCACAATATCAACAAAATGGCGCCCAGATGCTCCCGAATTAGCCATTCCATCCATATCCATCGATCGCTGCTCTGAAGAACGATGAAAAACCACCCTGTTCCACCCAGAATCATCCAAAGAAGGCACAGGGCCGGCACCTAGTGCCATGCATGAAAGCCCTCGACTAACAAAGTTGAGAGAAAAATCACCCTAGCCACATCACACCCTCAATGCAAGGATTCAGTAATCAGTTTAGCTAGACCAATTTCAAGCAAAACTGTAAGCCTCTCAGTAAAGCCACTGCTTCTACTTGCTTTGGTTCTAAATGCACAGATTCTGCTCTACTTACTGCCATAAGAACATCTCCCACATGATCCCTTAAGATAGCACCAAACTAGCTTTATTCAATATAAAGAAGAGGGCCCCATCAATATTAAGTTTGAGGAAATTCTAAGGAGGTGGTGACCACCTATACAAAAGATTCTTTGTAATAGTAAGTCCCTTTTGATGCAATACAGTATTTTTCTTCAATTTCTTCAAGAAAGCAAATTCAATAACTTGTTGTGGTGGTAAAGAAATCTGGTCATGGATCATCTTATTTCTTCTGAACCAAAAGCCCCAACCCATTAAGAAGAAATCTGTCAACTCATCAACTGAACCCTTAAAGAAGATTTCCATTGTAGTTGATATGAAGGAACTGATATGGAAATCATGTTGCAAGACAGTAAATTTTCTAACCTAAATCTCATAAACAAGGGGGCATAACAACAAAACATGAGTTAAATCCTCCACTTGGTGTTGACAAAAGTAACATTGCTTACTAATATCCAGCTTTCTGTTAATGAGATTGGCCTTAGTGGGTAGACTCTCCTTGCATGCTCTCCAAGCAAAAATTTTGACCTTATGAGGAATTTTTAATCTCCAAAGAGCATTCCAAAATTTTTTCATCATAGCACCATTTGAAGGCTCACCATAATCAGACACCAAGCAAGTTTCAAAGAATTTGTAAGCACTTTTAATAGAGAAAATACTTGACTTTTCATGCTCCCACATCCACTTATCCATGTCACCTGAGGCACTAGGATGCAGTCTTAGAACAACATCTGCAATTTTTGGATTGAATAGAGCTCTTACTTTTGATAGATTCCACCAATTAGTACTAGGATCAATTAAAGAAGATGCCTGATCCTCCAATTGACAAACTTGCTCCTCCCTCTGGTTACTAATTCTAGCACACAACTCATATCGCAGATTCCAAATCCCAGGAATCCAAGCATCTCTTAAGATGTGAATTGATCTTCCATTTTCCACATTCCATCTTCTACCTTTCGCAAGCAAGTTCTTGGCCTCCCATATTCCTCTCCAAGCATAGGAGGGGTTACCACCAATGGGAGCTTCCAATAGGTTGCCATGAGAAAAGTATCTACTAACATACATCTTATGGAATAAGCTCTCTTTATTTTTCAATAATCTCCAAGCTTGTTTTGCCAACATAGCCAAATTGAAAGTCTCAAGATCCTTAAACCCCATCTCTCCAAAAGATTTTGATTGGCACATTTTCTTCCAGCTTATCCAATGCACTTTTTTTTCCTCATTCTTTTGTCCCCACCAATATCTTACCATCATACTCTCAATCTCAATACAAAGCTTGGATGGAAGCTTGAAGCAACTCATGGCATAAGATGGTGTTGCCAAAGCTGCAGCCTTGAGAAGAATCTCCTTTCCTCCTTGAGAAAATATATTACCTTTCCACCCTTGCAATTTTAGCCAGACTCTATATTTAATATCAGCAAAAGCATTGGGTTTTGACATGCCTACTAATGGAGGCAGCCCTAGATATTTTTCATATTGTTGCACTTGAGATTAGCTCCACAGATTCATGATAGTCTGCCTAATACCCAGTCTACATTTGCACTGAAAACCATTGATGTTTTCTCTTTGTTTAACTGTTACCCTGAAGCCACTTCATACTGATTCAGCAAAGTTTGTACTTTAGCATTAGTATCCACATCTGCAACACAAAAAAATCAAACTATCATCTGTAAATAGCAGATGGTTTAGCTTAAGGGCCCCTTCGGCATATTTGGATACCAGGAACAAATCTTGACCTTTCAGCTTTTTTCAAAAGGCTAATCAATCCTTCAGTGCACAAAAGGAATAGGTAAGGAGAGCTGGGCTCTCCTTACCTCAATCCTCCTGAAGGAACTATATATCCAGTTGGTGAATCATTAATGAAAACAGAAAAGAAGGGGTCATAACACATTTCATCACAAGCTGAATTATTTTCTCATGAAAACCCAACTTTCTCATAACAGATTCAAGGAACCTCCATTCCACCCTATCATAAGTTTTACTCATGTCAAGCTTAAGAGACATAAAACCTTTATTTCCTTTCTTTTTCCTCTTTAAAAAATGTAAAACTTCATAGGCCACAAGCACATTGTTTGTGATAAGTCTTCGTAAAAAAGCTGACTGAGAATCTGAGATTGTAATAGGTAATACTTGCTTGATCCTATTAGCAATAACCTTAGATATTAGCTTATATATGACATTACATAAGCTAACGGGTCTAAAGTCATTTAACTTTTTGAGGAGATTTCTTCTTAGGAACCAGAGTGATGCATGTGTGGTTGACAAACTATGGGAAGTCACAATAATTCAAAGCATTTAACACAACAGAAGTGACAGAACTATGAATCTCAGACTAGAATTTTTGGAAGAATAGAGGTGGCATGCCATCAGTCCCTGGGGATTTAGTAGGGTGCATTTCTTTCATAGCTTGGAGTACTTCATCAGCTGTGTATTCTTTAATAAAGCCATCATTCATTTTAGTTGAGACCTCCCTCTGCATTTTATCAAGAATAACTTCTTGATCTCTAGAATCTGCAGAGGTAAACATGGAAGAAAAATGGTTAATAATTAAACAATCACAATATTCTACTTCCCTCCAATTGCCCCCATCATCCATCAGCTTTGAGATACAATTCTTTTTCTTCCTTTGGGAAGCTTTCACATGGAATAATTTTGTATTCTGGTCTCCTTCAGCTAACCAAAGTGCTCTCGGTCTTTGTTTCCACATTATCTCTTCTTTATCCATCCATTTTTGTACTTCTTCAGCAGCAACACAAACCCCACTAGAGTTTAAATCTATTGGATCTTTCTTTTGTTCCAGTGAAAGCTTGTTTCTAGCCTCTTGCAGCTTGACATGCACCTTACCAAAATTTGACTTATTCCACCTTTGCAATCTTAAGCTGCAGCCAGAAATGCAATTCATAACACCTTGCAAGCCACTCAGAGAATTAGCCTTGGTCCACTCATCCTTGATTATTTTTGAACATTCAACTTCCCCAAGCCACGTTGCCTCAAATCTGAACGGCTTTGAATCACCCATTCTAATGTTTGCACCTTTTAACTCGATCTAAATTGGGAGGTGATCAAAGTAAGATATAGAACCATGAATGACTGAGGTCCTATTAAACAGATTGCACCAAGATCTATTTCCAACAAACCTATCAAGCCTTTCAGAGATCTGAGCTTCATCATGTCTTCCATTACACCAAGTATATCTTGGCCCACTGAATCCAAGATCCTTTAGTTCACAATCCAGAAACATTTGTTGAAAATCAATCATTTGCTGATTTGGTCTATCTCTTCAACCCCCCCCCCCCAAAAAAAAATTCTCCTCTAATGTTAGAAGTTCATTGAAGCCACCCAAGACTAACAAAGCATCATTAGGACCCTTTTTCAATCTTCTTAACAAATTTTAAGTTTCCATTCTTCGTGCAGTTTTAGGTTGGCCATAAATACCTGTTAAGAACCACTGACTTGAATTATCAGTTACCTTAGCATCAATGTGAGAAGCTGAGTAACTAAGTATAGATAATTGAACTTCCTTTTGCCATAACAGTGCTCGCCTCCCACTTTTACCCATAGCTTCAATTGTTAGACAACAATTAAACCTTAAGCAAACTCTACATAATTCCATCTTTGCAACATTAAGTTTTATCTCTTGCAAGAACAAAGCATCGGGATCTTCTCTTTTGATAAGATCAGAAAGAGCACGAATATCACGAGGGTTCCCAAGCCCTCGTGTATTCCAGCTTAAGACCTTCATTGATCTCGGTGGGGCTGTGTACCAGCCTCCACCGATAACTGTTGGTTGTTTTCCTCACTCTCCCCATGAGTTTTTGCTTTATTTTTCAGTCTATTAGAAGCCCTAGCCACTTCCATAGCAGAATCAGAACAAAGAGCCTTTTAGATCCCCCTTGATCATTGATGGATAGAGAATTATGAACCTGAGGCCTTAAAACCCTTTTCCATTTACATGAGAGAGTTGTGTTATTGGATCCCTCTGATTTGGCCTGCATATCCTTTCTGCTTTAGGTCCTTTGGATGATGACATTCCCTAAAGGGTTTGGACAGGGAAATAGATTTCTCTTTAGCATTTGAGGATTTTTGCCTGCAAGGATTTTGTTCATGTTCATAAAGATGAGAGGTCCAAGCTTGATAGCAAATCCAAGAAGTGCATATTTTGGGGTTATACGCATGAAGAATTTGATTACAGATTGTGGGATTCGGTTAAGAAGAAGATTTAGAGAAGTAGAGAGATATTGTTTTCTTTGAAGACCTAACCATTAAAGACGTGAAATATCATAGTAAAAAGTCAAACTTTCAATGAAAAATTTGTTGATATGGATTCAATTTTTCCTTCTTTTGTGATGTGTGATTAATATGGGGGAGATGTATTGGAGGAGCAAGTTGATACTATTGAAAGTGGTGAACTTGAAATTGATGATATGAGACCAGAACAACAAGTAGAAGAATGTTTTTCATAATTGCCTACAAAAAATTAGTTAATAAGATCTACTAGAGGACGTTAGTCTTCCTCCAGATTTTCTGTTGCTGAGTATATTTTGCTTTTAGATGGGAGAGAACCAGAGTGTCTTTGTGCTTTGGAAATAGTAAGCTTATGCTTGATGGGTTTATAGATGCAAGATGGCTGGTGACATTGATTCCAAAATGTCTACTTCAGGGTACTTGATTACTTATTCAGGAGATCTATGTCATGGCAATCCTGACTGTAGAAATGTGTTGGTTTGTCTATCGCAGAGGCTGAGTATATTGCAATCACTGAAGCTAGTAAGGAGTTGCTATGGATGAAGAAGTGCTTAGAAGAACTTGGTTAGAAACAAGAGAATTACATTCTTTACTTGTGATAGTCAGAGTGCTATCCATCTCAATAAGAACTCAACCTTTCATTTAAGACCTAAGCATATTGATGTGAGGTATCACTGTATTCGTGACGCATTGGAGATGAAGTTATTACAGATTGAGAAAATCCATACTAATGAAAGTGGGTCAACTAGGATGAAAAAAATATTGCCTATGCAAAAACTTGAAGTATGTAGAGGAAAAGCAGGTACGGTGGAAACCCTCACATAGTCGGGAGGGAGAGATCTCTTGGGTGGATCCCTTCTTGTGAGGGAAACCCATGTGGCCACTTGAGTGACATTTTAGTAATTTTTGAATAAGTACGTTTTTGTCTTATAAGAAGGCTGTGCCTCGTGTGTGGTGTGGAGAGAAAGAGGAGAAAAATAAAAAAGTTGGGTAGAAAATATTATACTATATTTTGTGTTCACCCTAATAATATTAAATACTTGAATTACATTATATATATAAATTTTTTTGGATAGGAAATAGACATCATTTCATTCATTCCATAAGGAAGTTACATCTGTGACTCAAAATCACAAGTCAAACTAAATGCTATTGTAAGCTTCCCGTACGCTATGCGACGACATTGTCTAAACTTCAGAGGCTTTCAAAAGAGAGTACCTCACTCCAACCTCCACCCAACAACCAAACTCCATCCTCCAAAGGAGGAGAAGTAACCACCAAACTCCATCCTCCAAAGGAGGAGAAGTAACCAACAAAGCTATGGACAAAAGTCTAATAACCTATTTCACCTTATTTTTCTTAAAAATAAAAACAACTAAACAAAACACCAACATAAAACATACCGACATAGAGTCGGAACTACATATTCCTACACCAAAACCCACCAAAACAAAACACTACAACCAAACACCAAACACGGCAACAGAAACGGAAAAAGAAACACAACAGGATTCGGTGGTGGCGCGTGAAAGTCAAGCTCCACTTTGGGAAGGAACCAAACGACCGGTCAAGGTAGTGCCGGTGTACTGGGCCCTGAGCTAATGCACATGGCATCGACCACACGTTCTCTGTGATCCATGCGTGGGCGCAACGCGCCGCTCCAAATGGCGCCCAAAGCGGACGGTTGCAAGATTGGCGGGCAAGGGTTCTCCCGATGGTACGCGTGTAGGAAAATTCCACCGGGGGAGCTCGGATCGACTACCTCTCCTTTATTCGGCCGAAACTTGTAAAACAAGAAAAACACAAAAAAACACACAGAGAAACGTCGGAGACGACGGTAGAGAGGGAGGAGAGGAAAGGGGAAGAGGAAGCCGAAGCGTCCCCTCCCCCCAGTTATGATCAGCGAGAGAGAGAGAGTCACTACAAGAAAATTGCTTATTTGTAGCTAGTTAATTCTAGCGAAATGACTATTTACAGCTAAAATTGGTCACAAATAATCTTTTTGCCACAAATAAATAGCCACAAAAGCCAATTTTTCTTGTAATGAGTGTCTGAGTGAGAGAGTTTTGAGAGAGAGGAATTATATATATAATTTTTATTACTTTTTTTTATCAATATTGCAATAAGTGATTCAAAATCTACCTTCAATATTGTCATAAATCGACCTTTACTCGTTTCCGAATCCGAGATCATTTGAAGCCTACGTGCAAAACAATAAGTTTATTTTTTTATTTTTTGATAACAACCAACAACTTCATTGAGATAAAAAAGATTACAGACATTTATCAAACCATAAGGTTTGAGAAAGAAAGTCTGGAATACAATCTCCCCATAACTCGAGATCATATACTCTCCAAGCATTACGAGCAAGCACATGAGCTGCTCTATTACCCTCTCTATACACATGTTTAAAAGTAACACAATCAAAACAGCTACAAAGCCTTTTAACTTCAGAAAACAAATTGCCAAGCATTGAATTAGACATATCATCTTGCTGTAACGATTGGATGAGCAGCAGACAGTCGGATTCTACTTCAATTTGTGCTATTCCCATCGTAGAGCTCAATTGCAATCCTCTGAAAACTGCCAACAATTCAATAGTTTCTGGTTCTTCAATCTCAGGTTCAAATTTCGAAGCTGCCATCACCACTTTACCTGCTGAATCCCTTAGAATAACCCCAATACCAGCTTTCTGAAAATTTGAAAATAAAGCACCATCAGTGTTTAACTTCAATACACCTTCAGGAGAGGCCTGCCAACTAAACTGGTTCCTCATCTGCGTTCTAGAGCTAACAGCAACAGATTTGAAACTATGAAGCAGGGCCAAAGAATGATTAGAAACCTGAAGCGGACTTAGCCTAATTCTTTCGAACTCAAACTTATTTCTTCTATACCAAAAACCCCAAGCTAGACAAAAGAATTGCTCCAGCTTTAAAGAATCTGTCCCCTCCACAATCTGTAGCACCAAATCAGTTACTGTAATAGGCCTAAGATTTATCAAAGAAGGGAAATACTGCTCCCAAAGTTCTCGAAGCTGAAGACAACTAAAAACTGCATGAACCAAGTCCTCTACTTGATGCTGGCAAAAACTGCAATTAGCTGCTATAATCACCTTCTTTCGTACTAAATTATCCTTCGATGGTAAGCTGTCCTTACATAACCTCCATGCAAAAACTTTGATTTTATTTGGAACTTTCATCCTCCACAGAACTTTCCATAGTTTATTCTGCCTCCCCCTCGAAGAGGACTCTGCTGGATTTGGGCCCAGCTGTGCCATAATCATCCTGTAACAACTCTTCACAGAAAACTGTACATTCCTCTCGTGACTCCATATTAATTTATCAGCTGTTCCTTCAGGAAAAACAAGGATTTTGTTTATTGCATTCACCACCGTTGGATTGAAGAGAGTTCTAACTTTTTGAAAATCCCAACCCCTTATTTCTTCATCAATGATAGAAGCCACAACAGCCTCTCCATCTTGTACTGGAACTTCAACCTCTTGAGCCAAACTCGTATAACCTGGAAGCCACTAATCTGTCCATAACCGTGCAGTCTTTCCATCTTCAATTCACCATCTACACCCATCACGCACCCATTTCTCCGCTTCCCAAATACCACGCCAAGTATAAGAGGGGCAATTTCCCAAAGTAGATTCCAAAAAATTTGTATTTGAAAAATATCTAGCCTTAAGAATCTTGTATAACACAAAATCAGTATTTTGTATCAATCTCTAACCTTGTTTTGCCAGTAAAGCAAGATTAAAAAATCTGAGCTTCTTAAACCCCATACCACCTCAACCCTTCCTTTCACACATATTATTCCAACTAATCCAGTGAATCCTTCTTTCCTCTTGTTTTTGTCCCCACCAAAATCTTGCCATCATACCTTCCAATTCCAAACAAAACTAGCAGGTAGAAGAAAACAGCTCATAAAATAAGTAGGAATGGATAAAGCAACAGCTTTTAAAAGGATCTCCTTACCCCCTTGGGGCAACAATTTCTCCTTCCAGCTTTGTAATTTTTGCCATACCCTCCTCTTTATAGATTGAAAGGCCCTTGTTTTTGATCTACCAACAATGGGAGGTAACCCAAGATATTTCTCATAGTGCTGTACTTCACCATTTCCCCATAACATCCGAAGCTTTTCCCTTACCTCCCTCTCCACATTGCTACTAAAAACCATGGAAGTTTTTTCCTTATTAATTTTCTGCCCAGACACACTCTCATAAACTGATAAGACCGCTTGAACTCTCCTATTCTCCTCTACTTCAGCCTTGCAAAAAATAACACTATCATCCGCAAAAAGCAAGTGATTAATGTTTGGAGCACCCCTACATATTTTAATCCCAGAAATATCCCTCCTTATACCTGCTGCATTCAATAAAGCCGAGAGACCTTCAGTACAAAGAAGGAAGAGATAAGGAGACAACAGGTCCTCTTGTCTCAACCCCCTACTAGGAATAATTGGTCCCTTTGGCTCCCCATTAACCAAAACAGAAAAAGAGACCGATTGAATACAATACATCACCAAGACAATAAAATCTGGCCTAAAACCCATCACTTCCATCACTTTTTGAATAAAACTCCATTCAACTCGATCGTAGGCCTTACTCATATCCAGTTTCAGAGACATAAAACCTTTTTTCCCCTTTTTTTTATGCTTTAAAAAATGTACTAACTCATAAGCAATTAGTACATTATCAGTAATTAAACGCCCCGGCACAAAAGCACTTTGACTTTCCCCAATAATACTAGGCAAAACAGATTTCAGCCTATTAGAAATAACTTTGGAGATCAATTTGTATACCACATTACAGAGACTAATAGGCCTATAATCAGAAACCACAGCAGGATTTTTCTTCTTTGGAATTAGAGTGATAAATGTATGATTAAGAGATTGAGGAAAAACACCTGAATTCAGAGCTTGTAAAACTGCTTCAGTAACAGAAATACCGACCACGTGCCAATATTTTTGGAAAAAAGCCGGAGACATCCCATCCGGACCAGGAGCTTTGGATGGATTCATTTCAGCCAGAGCCCTATGAACTTCAGCTGCAGTATACTCCTCACTTAACCCCTCATTCATAGCTGGAGTCACTCTATCAGCGAGAGCCTCAAGAAAAACATCATCTCCACTTGGGTTGGAACTTAAAAAGAGGTTTTCAAAATACTGCAACAGAACTCTATCCCTCTGCTCACCATACTGCCATACCCCTTCATCATTCTGAATTTTTATGAGTCTATTTTTCCTCCTTCTCTGGGTTGCCTTCATGTGAAAATAACGGGAATTTTTGTCCCCATCTTTGAGCCACAAAGCCTTAAACCTTTGCCTCCACATCACCTCATCCCTTTCCATCCATTTCTGCACCTCCTCTCTAGCCCTCTCATGATCTTCCCTTTGTTCACCCATCGGATCTGAAGCATGCAACCATTCCATATTTTGTCTTGCCAAACGTAACTGCTTCTGAACATTACCGAAAAAATCTTTATTCCACCTATTTAATTGACTTCCACAATCCTTTATCTTATCCATTAACCCAAGCATACTAATCCCCTCATTCCCTCTCCTCCATGTAGACCTGATAATATCATCACAAGCCTTCTCACCTATCCACATCTCCTCAAACTTGAACTGCCTTCTACCCCTAACGACACCCCCTTCCCCTTCAGTATTTACCCAAATAGGAATATGATCAGAATAAGCTTCAACCCCATGAGTTATAGTAGCATTCAAGAACTTATTCCCCCAAGAACTAGACTCCAGAGCCCTATCCAATCTCTCACTAACACTGTGAGACCCCCCTCCTATTTCTCCATGTAAATTTTGTCCCCCTAAACCCCATATCCCTCAAAGCACAGTCATTTAATACATCCCGAAAAGCCGAAATTTGCCTATGTGGTCGAGGTCTTCCACCCCATTTTTCATGATGATGCAGGATTTCGTTAAAATCCCCAATAACTAACCAAGCTTCACTATTATTCCTGCCAAAAGATCGTAATAAATCCCGGGTTTTATACCGTTGAGCCACTTCAGGAAACCCATATATCCCAGTAAAATACCAAGCCCCATTCCCCGAATCCTCTTCGATCAGTGTATCAACATGGCATTGAGAGTAAGAAATAATGGACAAATTAACATCCCTACCCCACAGCATAGCAAGACCCCCCTTCCGACCTCTACAATCCACCACCAAACAATTTGCAAAACCTAACTTGAATTTACATACCTCGAATTCATAAGCTTTCAAACGTGTTTCCTGCAAAAACAGGACATCGGGAGCTTCCCTCTTAACCAAGCTGCAGAGGGTTCGAATGCCCCATGGGTTCCCAAGCCCACGGACATTCCAGCTTAGGAGCTTCATTTTGTACGGCGGCGCTGCTCAACAGCCACCGCCGATCTGGTATTTGCACACTGAAATCGCTCCGTACCCAATCCATCCTCTGAACATGCCCGCTTTGTAGACCTCGCTGCTTCTTCATCGTCCCTGATCAAAACTTTCCTTTTTTTTGAAAGAGAAGGCACTTGAGACGCACCAGTCGAGTTTTTCTCATTTTCAGAAGGGATAGGTGAATAAAGAAACGACAAGCGTTTCCACTTTTTGCTATTAAGCCCATCGGGGCATCCATTGGAAACCCAATTCCGAACTGACCCATAAGGGCCCATATCCTCCTTATAACCATCCTGATCTGGCCCATCTACATACTTAGGAAAACCTTCATTTGAAACATAAAGTCCCGCTGGGTTAACTTCTTCCCCAATAATAGGGATCTCCTCTGCAATGGCCCCTGATATCTCGCTGCCTTCAACAAGCTTTCCTGATTTCTCACCACATCCATTGGTTCCTCCAACCCACGATCCGTACATGTTGCAAAACTGCCTGCGTCATTGATAGCTATCCCCTTATGTTTTGCCGAAACAATAGGGGACGTTCCACCAAACTTTTCAGCCTCCTCCAGCCCCCGATCATGGCTCTCCGAAGGATTTTTCCGTTGTCCTGATCGCTGATTCTCTCGTCTCTTCCATGAACGACCATCCCGAAATAGATCACCATAGCTAGACGCCCTGAACCATACTCCATAAGGAAAAGAGTCCGCCTTGTCAACCGGATCTGCATGCTTTCTCAATCTGCACTCCTTATCCCCATGTCCCAAACAACCACACCAATAACAGAAGTTAGGTAGTCTTTCATAAGAAAAACGGACCCAACAGGATTCACGATTCCCCATTGAGAACTTTGTACCCCTGAGCAAAGGTTTCAGGACATCAATTTTGATCCTTACTCGTAAAAAATCCCCCCAAGCCACCTCCCCCGTTTCCAGATCCACTTCCTCCACCATCCCTATTTTTTGTCCAATACGGTTCCCCACACATGCATTACGAGCCCTCAACAGAAGATCATGAATCCTTACCCAGAACGAAGCTGCCTAAATCTTTATCTGATGTACCTGCTTACTCCCATCTACTTCCTGCATCAACACTAAATGCTTATCAAAAGACCAAGGGCCCTCCCTCAGCACCCTCTCTTTATCACGTATATCCTCAAAATCTGCCAAGAACAGATTAGCATTGAGATCACGAAAACACACTCCCTGAACTGGACGCCATGCTCGCTTCATAGTCACCTTAAAAGCTTCTCGATTGAAATGTTTTTTCGAAAATAGAGACAGAAACAAACCCTTCCCGTTGGACAGAGAAAGATCTTCCAAGTCACTAGATTCAACCACTACTTCTTCCTCCTCTTGTTCTGTCAAAGATAATCTTTGATATAATCCTTCAATATCATTTGCCATGCTGCCTCTACAACAGAGACCACACTAACCAGTAATCACCTCCACGAAAAACGAAACCAACATAACCAAAACTGCACTTAGGCAGAGAAAACTCTCTACTCAGACCTCACGGCTCAGAGAGGAAAAAAGCGGCAACATGCATGCACTTTTTAAATATAAAAGTGACAAATAAAAAAGATCATACTAAATAATTTTCTACTCATGATTTAATAACACATCAAGGATGACGCGGTAATAATAATAGTTAAAATAATAATGAATATATAGCACTTGTCATGTTGACTATATATGTGTATATATGCATGCATGTGTATATATATATTCAATATTTAACATGTTTTTCATGTGGACGACTGGGTCATCGCATGAATGGAGTTCATGAGAACGTTCCTCGTAGAGTCGTAATTGTAGTCTCGTAGGTCAAACTATTACGTACACGTGATTCGGTCAAAAAGATTCATATCTTAAAGAAATAATTACGTGCTGTTCGTGCTGCAACTATGTCACATGGAATCTCACTTTTTGGTTGGTCTGTTATATATTCTTTCTTGAAGGTTTAGTAAATTAGCAAATTGCATTTTTCAATCATTTTCATTTGCCCTATGTTACATTAATTAACAGTACGTTTAGCTGGCTGAGTGGACTTGGGAGTGATTAATTAGTTTTTATGGGTTTTAACGACTTTATATGCTAAAGAAAGACTTGAGAGTACGGGGCCGGATAGACAAATTCCAATGCTTCACTCACTATTAATATTTGTCAGAAGATGAAGGCATATGAACATTGTTCACCACTTGCTACCTTCTGCATCTTCAATATTAATGCAGCTCACTCCTAATTAGATGCAGCATCTAGGCACTACGTACTTTCTGTCACTTATTGCTTTAATCAAAGTCCTCGTCTTGTTTCCTCGCTCCAACTTTAAGCGCAGGTTAATTTTCTACTCCATAAATCCGCATTGTTGGATGTAGTTTTTTTTTTTTTTTTCCAAACAATTATGAAGTCTCAGTTCATATGTTTTCCATTTTCTATATAGAAGTGCTCCAAATCCGGAATTTCTGGATACTAAGAGATCGAAGCTGGTGGGGTTGAAGATTTTGGAGACTTTATTGTATAATTTGGGACTTTTGTAAGCTTTAGTACTTATGAGTCGTCGTTGGAATTCTCGAGGAAGCGGGCGAGTAAGGTGAGCATCCTCTTCTTCAATCTTAAAAAAAAAAAATTATTTAATCTTAAAAAAAAATTATTTATCTTATTATCTTTTGACGTGATCATATCAAATAAAAGATAAATAACAAAAGTTAGTAAATAATTTCTTCTCATGATTTAATAACACATCGGAAATGATGTAATAATAGTTAAAATGATGATGAGTAACACTTATCATGTGGCTTATAAAGCGCATTTCTCATAAAAATAAATAAATAAATATATCAATGTTACCTCTATTAATGTTTTCTGGTCTCTATATATACGTACGTATGCTGTGCTGATCAGGGACGAGGATGTTGAGAGGCAAGGTCCGAAGAATGATGGTAATGGTTCAGAACCGAAGACAATAATAAAAATGGCAACTGGGCAGATCAACCAACGTTTCATGATGAAACTTTTATCGAAAACGAGGTGGTTCCATTGGGATGTGGCGTTTTTAGTGTTGTGCGTAGTTGCAGTAGGAGTGGAACCTTTGTTCTATTATCTTCCTGTCATCAAAGAGGATACCAAATGCATTGCTTTAGATAACACTTTGAGAATCTTTGCTACTGGTGTGCGATCTTTCCTGGATTTGGTTGCTTTGGGGAATTTGGTTGCAAGCAGGGATTACATGAGTTCAGACTACGTAATTAACATTCTCGCCATTCTTCCAGTTCCCCAGGTACTATGACAAACGTTTCTGCTTCTAATTTTATAATCCAAACAATATTACTAATTTAATGTATAAACTAGAAAAAAAAATGGAAAAACATAAGTTAAAATATCAAACACGCCAAAATCAGAATAAAAAAAACTAGAAAGTACAAAAATTAGAAAACAGCTCAAAGCAAAAGCCAATACTTTTAAAAGAACATAAGAATTTAATATATTAGAATAGAAAACTAAATTTTTTTTGGAAAATATAATTAAAAATCCCAAAACTAAAAAGAAAAAGAAAAAAAAAAGAAACACAAAGTGAAAATAAAATATAACGTATTTTCTGAAAAGTGATTAAATTTCAAAGAAGTAAGGAGGGGCAACTATGGTTGGGTTTGGATACACAGTTCAGATGAGATAAGATGAGATGTTTTGAATAGTAATTAAATAAAATATTGTTAGAATATATTTTTTAATATTATTTTTATTTTGGGATTTGAAAAAGTTGAATTGTTTATTATATTTTTGTATGAGAATTTGAAAAATTTGTAATGATTGAGATGAAATGAGATGAAAGTTTTGTGTAAGCTAACGGAGCTATATATTCTTGTCAGCATCATATTGTAAATTATATATCTTGTATTATATTCTTAGGAATGGATCGTATAACGAAAACTTATTCCATAGATCTCCTCCAATAATTATATTTATGAAAATGAACAAGTTCTAGTGCCAATTATATGTTCTGAAATGAGAGGTATGAAATTCCGGCACGGAAGGAAATTCCTAAATGCAGTTGTTCTTTTGCAATACGTGCCAAGACTTTTTCGTATCTACAGATTGTGGAAAATAGTCAACGTGACTATCATCCTACCTAAATGTCTCCCACCAACTACTACTAGTACTTGTGTTAAAGTGAATGCAGAAAGCTACAATTGCATCATGTCATCCCACCCAAAGGTTTTTTAGTGATGAAAGCTGGATTCAATCTGTTTCTGTATCTCGTTGCCAGTCATGTACGTATGCTTAAAAATAATATTTCATCACTTATTATTATCTCTACTAATTTATAATTAATTAGTTGGGGATGAAATTATATTTATCTTTGATCATCAGATACTGGGTGCTTTTTGGTACTTCTCCTCCATCGAACGAGAGACCAAGTGCTGGAACGTGGCCTGTAAGCAAGATACCGGATGTAGCAAGACTTCTTTTAACTGTGGTCATGGTTTTAGCAATAACACATTTTAAAATAATTTTTGCTCTTTAGAAAAGCCAAATGCCACTCTCTTTGATTTTGGAATATTCCAAGAAGCCCGTCAATCTGGTATTCTGGAGTCCATGGATTTTCCGCGAAAGACCATCTTCTGTTTTTGGTGGGGACTGCGAAATTTGAGGTTCGTGCATGTTACACCTTTTTTTTTTTTTTATTGAGATACATAGTCATACATGCATTTTGTTCCTTTAAACTTCCCCACCCATTTTACAATCTAATCAAACATAATATATTGAAAGTAACACTTTGAGACAGAACTAAATCGTACTGCGTACAAAAAATACCAAAAATACTCCTTCATATGCATGGAGGGGGAATTGGGGAGTCAAAGCAGGATCTGATGAAGGGGTGCAGATGGAGAGTTGGCAATGGGAAGTCAATTAACATATGGGCTGATTTTTGTTTACCAGAGCATAGGCTTATCCCTCAACCACAGGATCTGTCTCGAATTCAAGACTATGAGAAGGTGGTTAATCTTATTGATGCAAAAACAGGATGGTGAAATGTGGATATAGTGAGGAGGGTCCTTCCACCTAGTGCAGCTGCTGAGGTTCTCAAAATTTCAGTTGGTCCATGCAATAGAGATGATAAGCTAGTTTTGGAGCATGAAAAGAATGGAGTCTTTAGTAGTCTGAAGAAAAACAGGAATGCAGGGGAGAGTTCAAATTCAGCTGCTGTGAAGGTATTATGGAAGAAGATTTGGAAATTGAGCATCCCCAACCGAGTGAGAGTCTTTGCTTGGAGGGCTTGCGGAAATGGGCTGCCCACTATGGAGAATTTGAAGCTCAGAAAGGTGATTGAGGAGGATGGTTGCAAGTTTTGTCGAAAGGGTGCTGAGACTGTGACAGATGCTCTATATTTCTGTCCTTTAATTCGAGACTGTTGGAAAAAAACAGCTTGATTATCTACCAGATGATGGGGATGCAGCAGACCTAGTGAACTTAGCTCAACAAGTGCAAGCAAAAGGATAAAGGGTGAGTTGGAGAAATTCTTTCTAATAGCCTGGAGTGTGTGGTATAAGAGAAATCAGTATGTGCATGAGGGTACTACTTTATGGCCTGAACAGGTTACGGGAAATGCTTTGTCCTTATATAAAGAACATGTGGAAGCATCAAAGCCCTCGATTCAGACAACTGGTTTTGGTATTGGGTGGAAGATTCCTCCAGTAGGTGCTGTGAAGTTAAACACTGATGGTGCCATTTTCTTGGAGCAGTGCAGATCAGGTATTGGAGTGATATTGAGGGATGACAGAGGTAATGCTCTTTTGTCAGCTAGCAGTATGGGAGAATGAGGTGAATGATCCTATGTAGATTGAATTGCTAGCAATTCTGAGAGGGTTACAGCTGTGCTACCCAATCGGAATCAGGGAGCTTATTGTTGAAACAGATTCACTTCTAAGTGTTAATGCAATTTTAGCTCCTGGGAGTCTATGTCCATTCTAGGGAAGCTGATATATGAAGTAAGGAATTTGATGAAGGTGATCGCTAAAGTCACAGTGCAACATGTAGGCCATATGGCCAATGGGGCTGCTCACAGTTTGGCAAGACATGCATGGAATTTTGAGTGTTTAACAGTTTGGTGGAATGAGGTCCCAGATTTTGTTTCTCAGATTGTTTGGTATGAAACTCTTTGATGTAAAACTGTGTTTTTTTCAATAAAGTTTGGTTTTCCTATAAAAAATATATATATATATATATATCCAACCATCCATTAAAATTATGCCATATACATGATATCTTTTTTTATTCTTTACTTATTTCAATGATTAAAATCGAATGAAAGTGATAGTTGATTAAAAAATATAGTTTAAATGTCCAAAGTGCATGTCAAAGTAGTAATTCAGCTACCACAATATTAATTTCAACAAATTAAAGATAATAATTTGAAGGTAAAAAGACGTTATAAATTGTTATTCATTTTGAGCATATTATATATATATATATATTAATGTTTTCTGATCATTTTCTGTCAGTTCACTTGGTCAAAACCTTGAAACAAGTCCTTATTATTGGGAAAACTGCTTCACAGTTTTAATCTCGATCTTTGGCTTGCTTCTGTTTTTATACTTCATCGGAAATTTACAGGTTGGTGCATAATTATTTCCATAATTATGTGTATATATGAATTTGTTGAAGTTAAATTATTAATTATTTCCAATCCAATTTGGAGGAAAATCTTGTAGTAATATTAAGAACAACGTTTTTCTCCAAACTAAATTGGATGAAATTTTCTCCAACCCATGATTTAAAAGTATCATGTCATGACACTTTTAACTAAAATATGGCTAGTCTAAGAATATACTAATGTGAATTTATGATCAGCAGAAATCTTTTCTGTATATAATGTCACAATTGATAACTTTTAGATGTAATTTATGAGTAGAAATCTTAGAAACTGATCAACATAATTGTGATGTGACAGGTGTACATGCAGTGGGACGCTTCTAACGAGTTGGAGGAGATTTATAAGCGGTCAAAATCCAGGCAGCATAATAAGATCATCATGTCTAAATTCATTTCCAAAGTTTTGGCTAATAGGGTGAAACAAATTCTACCTAGTATTATCTCAAAAACTCAAACAGCTTTTGTTCCTGGGAGGATTATATCAGATAACATTCTTGTGGCTTATGAAATAATTCATTTTTTGAGGAATAAGAGAAAGAGAAAGGAGGGTTACATGTCACTCAAACTTGACATGAGTAAAGCCTATGATACAATAGATGGGATTTCAGGCTAAGTGGATACAAATGATTATGTTCTGTGTGAGATCAGTGAGTTTTTCTGTTCTTATTAATGGTGAGCCTACTGATCTCATCTTTCCATCTCGAGGTATTAGGCAGGGGATCCTTTATCCCCTTACATATTCTTGTTATGTACTGAGGGACTCTCACTCACCTCTCTTCTAAATCAAGCAACACAAAGTGGTCTATTGAGTGGGGTTAAAATTTGTCGAGGGACACCTTTGATTAATCATCTGCTTTTTGCAGATGATAGACTTCTATTTTGTAAGGCTAATGTCAATGAAACCTTGGTAGTACACAACCTGCTAGAGTCTTATGAACAAGCTTCTGGAGAAAATATTAATAGGGAAGAAACTGCTTTGGTTTTCAATGCAAATGCACATCCTGTTACTAGAACTTATCTCGTGCAGTTTTGGGGAATTCAAGCCTTCCAACAGTATGATAGCTATCTTGGTCTACCACCATTGATAGGGAGGGATAAATACAAAGCCTTTCAGACATAAAACACATAAAGTTTGTCATTAGTTACAAAACTGGAAAGAAAAACTTTTGTCTCAAGGTGGAAAGAGATTCTTATTAAAGCAGTAGCCATGCCAATCCCCACTTACTCTATGAGTTGTTTTAAGTTGCCCTCTTCTTTGTGACATGACCTAGAGCAAATGATGGCCAGGTTTTGGTGGGGCCAGAAAAATGAAGAGAATAGGATTCATTGGGTAAGTTGGAAAAGAATGCATGCTCCAAAGTCTAAAGGTGGCATGGGTTTCAAGAGTTTGAGTATTTTTAATGATGCACTTCTTGCAAAACAAGGTTGGAGGCTAATGCAAAGTGAGGATAGTTTGTTACAAAAAGTATTCAAGGCCAGATATTTCCCTAATAAAACTTACATGGAATAAAAAAAAAGGCTTAAACAGCTCTTATGCATAGCAAGAAATCTGATCAATGAAGAAAAGGTTGGCTGCTGGTTGCAAATGGAGAGTAGGTAATGGAAGATCGATCGAAATATGGAAGGACAACTGGATACCAGGGATATTAGACCTTAAGCAATTAGTGGATGTGAACAGAATTCAAGATGAGGCGGCTAAGGTGGAAACACTTATTGACCCTCTTACTAAATGGTGGGATGTTTTTAAGGTGAGAAGAGAATTGTCATCTCAAGTAGCATATGAGGTCCTAAAAATTACTTTAAGTTCTGAGAATCATGAAGATTTAAATATTTGGAGTATGGAGAGAAGTGGTTGCTTCACAATAAAAGTGCATATAGGTTATTTTCTGAAATGGAGATGGGAACTGGGCTGCTTGAATCATCCAATACCAGTAACTAGAATAGAGTTTGGAAATTACTTTGGGGACTGAATATTCCAAATAAAGTTAAGGTGTTCTCATTGAGAGCTTGCTTGGAGGGCCTACCAACATTAGTGAATCTGAAATAGAGACTTCCAGGGTTGAATGAAGCATGCCAGTTATGTAATATGCAACCAGAGACTACCATGCATGTATTTTGTCAGTGTGTACAAATCAAAGAATGTTGGTTGTAGTTGTTTCCAGATTTGCAGATATCAGATCCTAATGTGTAGTTTTCAGCCATTTTAAGCAACTTTCTCGAAATAAAAAACTAAAGAAGAGGTGGAACTTATGCTATTGTTGTCTTGGAACTGCTGGTATAGGAGAAACCAGACAAAGTCCTACAAGCTAACTGGGTGGTTTCTCAAGCTGTCTCAATGAAACAGACGTGCAAGATTATCAAATCAGATGCAAGAACCAGGAAAAACAGAATTACAAAGTGGTCTCCTCCTGCAAATGATGGGTGGAAGACTCCTCCAGCAGGTGCTGTGAAGTTAAACACTGATGGTGCCATTTTCTTGGAGCAATGCAAGGTATTGGAGTGATTTTGAGGGATGCGAAAGGTAATTTTCTTTTGTCAGCTAGCAATATAGAGAATGAGGTGAATGATCCTATGGAGACTGAATTACTACCAATTCCGAGAGGGTTATAGTTGTGCTACCCAATGGGAATCAAGGAGCTCATTGTTGAAATAGATTCGCTTCTAAGTGTTAATGCAATTTTAGCTCCTGGGGAGTCTATGTCCATTCTAGGGAATCTGATATATGAAGTAAGGAATTTGATGAAGATGATGGCTAAAGTCACAGTGCAACATGTAGGCCGTTTGGCCAATGGAGCTGTTCATAGTTTGGCAAGACATGCATGGAGTTTTGAGTGTTTAACAGTTTGGTGGAATGAGGTCCCAGATTTTGTTTCTTAGATTATTTGGTCTGAAACTTTTTGATGTAAAACTGTGGTTTTTTCAATAAACATTGGTTTTCCTAAAAAAAAAAAAAAGATCCAACCATCCAATAAAATTATGCCATATACATGATACCTTTTTTTTATTCTTTACTTATTTCAATGATTAAAATCGAATGAAATTAGTGATAGTTGATTAAAAATTATAGTTTAAATGTCTGACGTGCATGTCAAAGTAGTAATTCAGCTACCACAATATTAATTTCAACAAATTAATTAAGATAATAATTTGAAGGTAAAAAGACGTTATAAATTATTATTCATGTTGAGCATATTATATAAATACATATATATTAATGTTTTCTTATCATGATTTTCTGGCAGTTCACTTGGTCAAAAGGGCCTTTGAGGAAGGTAAGATTGAATCGTTTTCTCATCCAAGAGGTGTTCCTCTGATTTCTCATTTATTGTATGCTGATGATATTGTTATTTTTACTAATGGAAGCCTTAAATCTATGCGGAATATTCTGAAAATTTTTTATTTATATGCAAGTTGGTCGGGTCAAAAAATTAATGTTGGGAAGTCATCTTTACACTTTTCGAGTTATATCAATTTTCCTCGGCGTCACGAGCTTTTGCATGTTACTAGGTTTAAAGAAGGTAGCTTTCCGTTTCAATATTTGGGTGTCCCTACTGTCTTAGGAAGGTTGAAGGGTGTGCATCTAGATGTTCTGGTACATAAAATTTGTGATAGAATTGGTGGGTGGAAAACCAAGTTATTGTCTCAAGGTGCTCGCTTGATTGTTATTCGACAAATCCTTATGAGTTTATCGATTCATCTTCTTTCTTGTATACATGTTCCTAAAGTTGTTTTGCAGAGAATAAATGGAAGTCTTAGCAAATTTTTTTGGGACTCTTCAGATGGGAAAGGAAAACGATGCTGGTGTTCTTGGAAGAAAATTTGCTTTTCATTTGAGGAAGGAGGTTTAGGCATTAAAAAGTTGGAGGATATCCAACTTTCCTTACATGCTAAATTTGCATGGAAGATTTTATATGAGAATTCTCTTTGGGCGAATTTTTTTCGTCCTAAATATGTGAAGAATAATCATGTCTCTTTGATTGATCCTAGTAAATGTTCTAGGAATTGGCGTATGATTGTGAAGAGTATTCCGTTGGTCTTAAATCATTCTCGGTGGAAAATTAGGGAAGGAAGAATTTCTTTTTGGTATGATAAATGGTCGGAAGAGGGACCTCTAATAAATAATTTTTTGGTTTGTCCTCTTCCAAAAATTAAGATTCAAGAATGCAAACTTGATAATCAATGGGATGTGGACTTACTTGTTCAGATGGTGGGTGAGGAAAAAGTGCAAGATATTATACAAAACTTGGGGCCTCATAAACATGGTGAGGATATTTTGGTATGGACTGAAAATATGGATGGAAAGTTCTCCACCAAAAGTGCATGGTCTTGTTTACGTATTCGAGCTCCAGAGGTGGTTTGGTCTAAATGGGTATGGCATCCCTCTCTTCCTAAAAAAATTTCTGTTTTAGTGTGGAAAGTTTTCTTTAATGCTTTGAGTGTTGATGATAACATTAGAAAGATTGGTATTCCCATAGTTTCCAAATGTAATTGTTGTGTGAATGGGAAGTATGAGGACTTAAATCATGTATTTGCAAATGGTGATCTAGCGGAATTGGTATGGGAAAAGGCTTGTCATTGTGTGGGTTTACAACCAGTGAGAGGGAGGAGTTGGCGAGAAAGGGTGGAAGTATGGTTCCATAAAGCAAAACATTCTACAAAAGTTGGCTCCTTGTTTGGCATTATTCCATGTATTATCTTATGGTATTTGTGGGATAGAAGATGCAAAGCCCGTATGGCGGATGTATGTGATTCCTTTTCAATAGTATGGGCTCGGTTTAAACATCAACTGAACTGGTCGGCATTAAAATTGAAGGACTAGTCGGATTTTACGTCCAGAGATCAAGAGATTATGAAGATGTTTACTATCCCGGTTAAGAGGGTTATTACTACTGCACCTATTTCTGTTCGATGGCATCCCCCAGATGCTGGTCGTATAAAATCAAATTCTGATGAAAGTTGTATTGGGAATCCTGGTGTTATGGGAGTTGGTGGAGTATTTCGTGATCATCATGGTAATTTAATGGCTGCTTACTCTTATTTTTTGGATGATGGTACGAATAATAAAGCGGAATTGTTAAGTTTGTTATATGGGCTGCGGATAGCAAAGAGCTTGGGTTTTGTTAATCTTGATATTGAGATGGATTCGCTTTTGGTTATAAAATGGCTGATTGATAAGAGATGTCATATTTGGTATCTAGAAGATTATTGGGATGACATTCAAAAATTGTTGGAAGAGATAAATGTGAAGTTTATTCATGTTTATCGGGAAGGAAATTCTTTGGCAGATTATTTTGCAAAACTAGGCACGGACGGTTTGTCAGGTCAGTGGAAGTTGTATGAGGATATTCCAAAATTGTTGAGAGGATTCTTAAAAACGGAAAAACTTGGCCTTCCTCAGCTTTGTATATAGTTTGGGTTTATGGTTTATGGTTTTATTATGTTTAGGATGGTTTGACACTTGGTTTTGGGTTAGGTTATAGTGATATCCTTTGTAAACCCCTAAGTGTAATATTGTTTATCACGGTTTTCCTCCGCCACAGGTGAGGGTATTTATTAATAAACTTGGGACGGGACCGCTATATGGGTGGCTACCAGCTCTTTAATAAAAAATAAAAAATAAAAATAAAAAATAAAAAAAAATAAAAAATAAAACCTTGTAACAAGTCCTTATTACTGGGAAAACTGCTTCACAGTTTTAATCTCGATTTTTGGCTTGCTTCTGTTTTTATACTTCATCGGAAATTTGCAGGTTGGTGCCGATCATAATTATGTGTATATATGAATATGTTTGAACTTTAATTATTTTTATTTATTCAATTCGTAACAGCTCCAACGAGCATTTTTGAGAAAGTGGTGATATTTTATAAAGATATATGTTTAGAGGTCCATAATTTGAATTTTCACTTATTTAATTAAATATTCTGTATTAGGTGGTCTACTTGATTCTGGCTCACATATGAAGGTATAAATTGAATGATTAAATTCCCATGTCTCTTTGGGACAAGTACTGGTTTGACAAAGTACGTGTTAGGCCAGGATGGTTTATCTATGATATATATATATATATATTTGTTATATAATTTGTATACTTGGAGGAAAATCTTGTTCTAATAATAACAACAATGTTTTTCTCGCAACCAAATTGGATGAAATTTTCTCTAACCCATTGAAAAGTACTATCATGCCATAGTCAATTTGAGTTTGTTTTTTTTTTTACACATTGGAGGAGGGGTTCAAACCTATTATCTCCATTTTGGAGATTTGGGTCAAGTGCCAACCGGCCACAGGGCATTGGCTATTATTATCTAAACGATGGCTAGTCAATTATAGGGTTCTAAGAATATAATGTGACAATTTATGAGTAGAAATCTTTTATGAATATAATGTGACAATTGATAATTTTTAGATGTAATTTATGAGTAGAAATCTTAGAAACTGATCAAGATATTGTGATGTGACACGTGTACATGCAATGGGAGGCATCTAACGAGTTGGAGGAGATTTATAAGCGGTCGAAGAAATCTAAGCAGCATACTAAGATCATCATGTCTAAGCAGTACTACTTGACATATATGGACGAGGAGGATAAGGCCGCAAACATCAAGAGAACTAAATCACGTATCATCGAGTCTTGGATAAGCACAATCGGACTCTCTGACCAGTTAAAACAGATTATCATGAGCTATGTGACACCAATATTGGAAGATCAAAACAAACATATTGATACAGAAAACCCATTCTCTCATCTTCCCACAACACTTAGAAGATTGATTAAGCTCCATCTTTGCTTACCCCTGCCATGGAGAGTGAGTTTCGATCCCCCCTTCCCCCTCCCACCTCTAAATTTCAGTTATTTTTCCTTGAAAATGCTTCAAAATTAATCGAATGTATAGTAAGATCGATGTAGTGATTTAGTTAAGAGTTAGTTGCTACATTAAGAGAAATGTCGTTGATATAACGACATTTGTCTGACATGCATCCTCAATCATCCATCCTCAATCATACCAACTACTGTTATGCCATATTTTAATTCATCTTTCATGTAAGTAGTTGACTTATGAAACCACTTAAATGTGTCACATCAATTAAAGATTATAATTATGGTTGCTCAATTGTTTGTGCACATGAAGGTGCCCATATTCGAAAACGAAAGTGAAGAATTGTTGTATGAGATCACCTGTAAGTTTCTCAAGCAAGTGCACTACAATCAAAGCAGCTACATTGTTCGAGAGGGAGAACCATTGGATGCACTGATCTTCGTGGTGAAAGGAATTGCGTGGACCTGTACAAGTAACCATGGCAATAAAACTGAGTATCTTAAGACAGGTGACCTCTTTGGAAGACATCTTGCAGAGTAGGTGCTAGAATCCCCCGGTTATCCGACCTTCCCTTATCAACAAGGACTCTCAAATGTCATACAAAAGTTGAAGCGTTTTGTCTTATGGCTAGCGACCTTAAGGATATGATGTCTCGATGTTGGTGGAAATTTAGCAAGTTCAAACACATCGCCCAATCTGACTCGAAACAGCTGAAACATTTTGCCGCTTCCTTGATCCAAGCAGCATGGCGCCACCACGCCATCCATCCTCATAAAGTACGTACTTGAATGAGGCCATCAAGTCTGCCCATGCTTTGTCTAAGGCTATGTTTGGGTGTCCAAGTCTCCTCAGATACTCTCAGGAGACTTTGTACGGGTGAAGTGTGTTTTACATCCAAACACACTTTCGCGTACGGCCAGAGACACTCTCAGAAGCACTTCTCAGACGCTCTCTCTTCTCACCCTTCTCACACATTCTTCTCCAAAAACAGATCCATCAACTACATTTATCATAAGCTCACGTGCGAGAGGTGGGACAGAGAGGGAGAAGAAGGTTCGTGGTGGCTTCGGTGGCCACGTACGGCAGCGAAAATGCACAAAAATGGGTAAAACCCATTTCGGTTGGGTTACCACATGGGAGAGAATCGGCTGCGAGTGGGGGAGATCGGTGGTGGCTGGGTGAGTCGCCGGCGTGAGAGGAAGTCACCGGTGGTGGCGGTAACGCTGGGTGGCCGCGTACAGCGGCGCAAATGGAGGATTAACAACCGAAACCCATTTCGGTTGGGTTGCACGGGGGAGAGCTTCGGCCGCGTGTGGGGGACATTGGTGGTGGCTGGGGGAATCGCCGGCGTGAAAGGGAGTCGCCGGTGGTGGCGGTGAGGTTGGGCGGCACATGGCGGTGCCCGGGCTAGGCTGAAACCCATTTCGGGCGTATGGAGGGGATCGGGCCAGAGGAGGGAGAGGGAGGGAGGGAGAGAGAGAGAGAGAGGAAAAAGAAAAAAAACTATAATATTTATTATTATTATAATATAAAAATAAAATAAAATCACTATAATTTTTATAACTCTTATATATATATAAAATATACTATAATATTTATCACTATTATATATAAATTAAAAATAAAATCACTCTAATATTTTAATATAAATTAAAATAAAATTACAATAATAAAATTATTATAATATTTATCACTATTATAAAATCACTATAATATTTATGGGACCCACACCTTTTTCCACTACCTATCCAAAAGTCAACAACTCAACATACTTCATACATCCAAACAACTCAAAACACTTTCAATGGGACCCACAAACTCACTTCAATCTCTACTCATAACTATTCACAACACTTCTCAACACTTTTCGCTATCCAAACTAGGCCTAAGGCCCGCTGCCAACAACTCCCCAAGTTTAGATAATTTTACCACTTAATAATTAATCATGTATTGTTATCAAATGTTGATCTTTCTCTTTGTCGAAATACAATAAATAGCTTCCTTAAGAGGACTTGTATTATATGTTGTCGCTTGATTTTAATATTGAGTGGCTATAAGATCAGAAGGAAACCATAAATAATTAATTGTGTAATAATAAATGAAAGCGATAATATTGTTGCATATTATCAATTTTAAAATGTATGTTGGCAGATAATGGTGGTGGGTAAAGAGGACCATCTGAAGAGTATTACGAAAGGCATGTCATCAGGCTTGAGAAAACAATTCCTAAGAAACCACAGCATACTGGTGTAGCAGAGAAAATGAAGAGAACAACTTGTGAAAGAATTAGATGTATGCTTTCTCATGTAAGATTGCCTAATTTCTTTTGGGGTGAGGCAATGAGGACAGGAGTTGACTTGGTAAATCTTTCTCCTTTAGTTCCTTTGAATGATGACATTCCCAAAAGGGTTTGGACAGGGAAATATATTTCTCTTTAACATTTGAGGATTTTCGCCTGCAAGGATTTTGTTCATGTTCATAAAGATGAGAGGTCCAAGCTTGATAGCAAATCCATGAAGTGCATCTTTTGGGGTTATGCAGAAGAAGAATTCGATTACAGATTGTGGGATTCGTTTAAGAAGAAGATTTAGAGAAGTAGAGAGATATTTTTTTTCTTTGAAGATCAAACCATTGAAGTCATGAATCAGAGTAAAAATTCTAAGACTTTCAATGAAAACTTCGTTTATATGGATTCATTTTTCCCTTCTTTTATGATGCATGATGAACATAGGGGAGATGTATTGGAGGAACAAGTTGACACTGTTGAAAGTGGTGAACTTGGAATTGATGATATGAGACTAGAACAATAAGCATAGCAACCTTTTTCAGAACTGCCTACAGAAAATTAGTTAAGAAGATCTATTAGAGGACGTCAGCCTTCCCTTAGATTTTCTACTACTGAGTATGTTTCACTTTCAGATGGGAGAGAGCTAGAATATTATCAAGAGGCGATACATCATGATCAGAAAAAGGAGTGGTTGAGAGTCATACAAGAAAAGATGAAATCCCTATTTGAGAACCATACCTATAAGTTGGTAATGAGTTTTCATATTTAAGATTGGGATAAATAGCTCACATCCAAGGTACACAACACACTTGATTGTGAAAGGGGTTTAGTCAGATGAAAGTCATTGATTTTGAAGAAATTTTATCATTGCAGTAAAAATGTCCTCTATCAGAATTGTTTTGGGCTTTGCTATTAGTATGAATTTAGAAATTGAACAGTTTGATGTGAAGACTACGTTCCATGGTGACTTGGAGGAGGAAATATATATGAAGCAACCAAAGGGGTTCACAGTAAAAGGCAAAGAGAATCTTATGTGTCGTTGGAAAAAGAGTTTAAAGTAGGCACCTAGGCTATGGTACAAGAAATTCGATTCCTTTATGGTTGAGCAAGGGTATAATAAAAATACTTCTAATCATTATGTATTTGTTAAAAAGTTCTCTGATGCTGACTCAATTATTCCATTGTTATATGTGGTTGACATGTTGATAATTGGTGATTTAGAAAAAATTGACATATTGAAAAGAGAGTTGAGTAAGTATTTTGCTCTGAAAGACTTGGGACTTGGAAAATAGATAATTGGAGTGAAGATCTCTCTTCATAGAAAGAATGCCAAGTTGTGGCTATCTCCAGCGAGTTATATCAAGAATGTGCTAGACCGATTCAACATGGGCAAAGTAAAACCAATGAGTTCTCCACTTCTAGGTCATTTGAAACTAAGTTTATAGCAATGTCCTATAAATGAGAAAGAGAAGAAAGAGATGCAGAATGTGCCTTATGTATCAGCTGTGCATAGCTTAATATATGTCATGGTGTGCATAAGACCTCATATTACTAATGTCATTCGAGTTGTTAGTAGATTCCTCTCTAATCCTAGTAAAGAACTTTGGGTAGCTGTAAACTAGATTTTCAGGCATCTTAGAGGTACTTCCTGAAGAAATTCATCTCATAAAACCGGTTCTACAAGAGAGGATTGCTTATCTTTATAAACATGCCCAAGACCTTATCTACAAGCAATGTGAGATTATTCCTCAACACCCCCCTCATATGCAGGCCAGTATTTTTTTCTAATTCTTGTCATGGGGTAAGTAGTGTGTGCCCCCACTACTTCAAGATACTTAGATTACGTATTTAGGGGGAGCTATGTCATGGCAATCCAGACTGCAGAAATGCATTTTTTTGTCTATCGCAGAGACTGAGTATATTGCAATCACTTAAGCTAGTAAGGAGTTCCTATGGATGAAAAAGGGCTTAGAAGAACTTGGTCAAAAACAAGAAAATTATGTTCTTTAATGTGTCAGTCAGAGTGCTATACATTTCAGTAAGAACTCAACCTTTCATTCAAGATCCAAGAATATTGATGTGAGGTATCATTATATTGGAAATGCATTGGAGATGAAGTTATTGCAGATTGAGAAAATCCATTCTAATGAGAGTGGGTTGATAACAAAAACATTGCCTACGCAAAAACTTGAAGTATGTAGAAGAAAAGCAGGTATGGTGGAGACCCTCACATAGTCAGGAGGGAGAGATGTCTTGGGTGGATCCCTTCTTGTGAGGGAATTGCATGTGGTCACTTGAGTGGCATTTTAGTAATTTTTGAATGATAAGGTTTTTTTCTTATAAGAAGGTTGTGTCGTGTATGTGGTGTGGAGAGAAAAGAAGAAAAAGAAAAAGAAAAATTAGAGTAGAAAATTATATTTTGTTATATTTTGTGTTCACCCTAAAAATATTAAATGCCTTAATTGTATTATATATATGATTTTTAATACCTTTATCAAAATCAAAATAACCGATTTAAAATTGTCATGATTCCAAATCTGATATTTGAAACCCACGTGCAAACCAATAAGTTTAGAAACATTAGCTCAAAAAGATTCATATCTTGTGCTGTCACTATATTGTCACGTGGAATCTCACTTTTTGGTCAAGTTGCAAAGATTTTACTAGGTTGATCTGTATATTCTTTCTTGAAGGTTTGGTAAATTAGCATATAGGTTAAAGTACGTAATTCGTTCAAACGGGGCCTATTAAATTAGCAAATTGCATTTTTCAATCATTTTGATTTGCTGGGAAAGTGTGTAGGTTTGATTTTTCCTATATATGTTACAGTAACACGCGCGTTTAGCTGGCCGAGTGGAGTTGGGAGTAATTAATTAGTTTTTATGGGTTTTTACGAACGACTTTATATGCTAAAGAAAGACTCGAGTACAGGACCGGATGGACTCATGCCAATGCTTCACTCAATATTATCTATATATTTGTCAGAAGATAAAGACATGTGACCACTGTTCACCACTTGCTAGCTTCTGCATCTTCAATATTAATGCAGCTCGATCACTCCTAGCTAAGATGCAGCATCTAAGGCACTACTTTCTGTCACTTAGTGCTCTAATCTAAATCCTCTTCTTGTTTCCTCGCCTCAACTTTAAGCGCAGGTTCATTTTCTACTCCATAAATCCGCATTGTTGGATGTAGTTTTTTTTTTTTTTTTCCCAAACAATTATGCATGTATGTCTGGCTATTACCATGGAGTTCTTTTATATTTATGACAGCGTTCATATATATGCTTTCCATTTTATATATAGAAGTGCTCCAAATCCGGAATTTCTGGATACTAGCTAAGAGATCGAAGTTCGTGGAGTTGAAAGATTTTGGAGACGGACCTTATTCGACTTTTGTAAGCTTTAGTTATGAGTCGTCGTTGGGATTCTGGAGGAAGTGAGCGAGTAAGGTGAGCATCTTCTTCTTCTTCTTCAATCTTAAAAATGTTATTTATGATCTTATTATCTTGATATCAAATAATAGACTATAAATAACAAAAATTAGTATATAATTTATACTCACGATTCAATAACACATCGGAAATGAAGCCATAATAGCTAATAAAATGATGATGGATAATAATAGTTATTTATCTCATATATATATATATAATTATTACCTCTATTAATGTTTTTTGGTCACTATATATACGTATGTTGTGCTGATCAGGGACGAGGATGTTGAGAGGCAAGGTCCCAAGAATGATGGTATTGATTCAGAACAAAGGACGAGGTGGTTCCAATATTGGGATGTGGCGTTTTTAGTGTTGTGCGTAGTTGCAGTAGCAGTGGACCCTTTGTTCTATTATCTTCCTGTCATCAACGAGACTACCAAATGCATTGCTTTAGATAATACTTTGACAATCATTGCTATTTGTGTGCGATCGTTCCTGGATTTGATTGCTTTTGGGAATTTGGTTGCTCGTTGGAATTTTGTTGCAAGCAGTGATGAGTACTGTTACTCGAGGTCAGACTACGTAATTAACATTCTTGGCATTCTTCCAGTCCCCCAGGTATTACCACAAACTTTTCTGCTTCTAATTTTATCATCCAAGCAATATTACTAATTAAATTATATATCTTTTGTATTATATACATCCAAATTGGGAAAATCATATTCTTGTTAGCATGATCCTAATGTAAATTATATTTCTTGTATTATATTCTTAAGAATGGATCGTAACAAAAACATTATTCCATTGATCTCCTCCTATATATAATTACATTTATGAACATGAACAGGTTCTAGTGCCAATTATATTTTCTGAAATGAGAGGTTCGAAATTCCGGCACGGAAGGAAATTCCTAAATGCAGTTGTAATGTTGCAATATGTGCCAAGACTTTTACGTATCCACAGATTGTGGAAAATAGTCAACAAGACTACTCATGTTAAAGTGAAGAACGCAGAAAGCTCCAGGAATACGAAAGGTTTTATAGTGATGAAAGCTGGGTTCAATCTGTTTCTGTATCTCGTTGGCAGTCATGTATGTTTTCATCATTTATTATTATCTCTACTAATTTATAATTAATTACCTGGGAATGAAATTATATTTATCTTTGATCATCAGATACTGGGTGCTTTTTGGTACTTCTTCTCCATCGAACGAGAGACCACGTGCTGGCACGTGGCCTGTAAGCATGATCCCGGATGTAACAAGACTTCTTTTAACTGTCGTGGTGGTCTTGGCAATATCACATTTTTAAATAATTTTTGCTCTTTAAAAAACCCAAATACCACTCTCTTTAATTTTGGAATATTCCAAGACGCCCGTGAATCTGGTATTCTGGAGTCCATGGATTTTCCGCAGAAGGCTATGTTCTGTTTTTGGTGGGGACTGCGAAATTTGAGGTTCGTGCATGTTACACTTTTTTTATTTTTTATTCAGATACATAATCATACATGCATTTTGTTCCTTTAAATTACTTAATTCCTCACCCATTTTACAATGTAATCAAACATAATATATTGAAAGTACTACTTTGAGACATAACTAAATCGTACTACCAAAATTAAATACTAAGATGTGCATGATACCTTTTTTTATTCTTTACTTATTTCAATGATTAAAATCGAATGAAAGTGATATTTGATTAAAAATTATAGTTTAAATGTCCAATGTGCATGTCAAAGTAGTAATTCAACTACCACAATATTAATTTCAACAAATTAAAGATAATAATTTGAAGCTAAAAAGACGTTATAAATTGTTATTCATTTTGAGCATATTATATATATATATATATATTAATGTTTTCTGATCATTTTCTGGCAGTTCACTTGGTCAAAACCTTGAAACAAGTCCTTATTATTGGGAAAACTGCTTCACAGTTTTAATCTCGATCTTTGGCTTGATTATGTTTTTATACTTCATCGGAAATTTGGAGGTTGGTGCTGATCATCATCTTCTTCATCTTCTTATTATTATTTCCATAATTATGTGTATGTATGAATATGCTTGAACTTTAACTGTTTTCATCAATTCAATTCGTAACAGCTCAAACTTTTTTGAAAAAGTGGTGATATTTTATAAAGATATATGTTTAGAGGTCGTTAATTTGAATTCTCACTTATTTAATTAAATATTCTATATTAGGTGGTCTACTTATTAAAAGAGTCTAGCTCACATATGAAGGTATAAATTGAATGATTAAATTCCAATGTATCTTAGGGACCAGTACTGGTATGACAAAGTACGTACGTGTACGTGTTAGGCCAGGATGGTTTATCTACTATATATATTTTTGATATATAATTTATATATTTATATATATATAATTAGGTTGTGGGATTCTTAATTATTTCCGATCCAATTTGGAGGAAAACCTTGTACTAATATTAAGAACAACGTTTTTCTCTCAACTAAATTGGATGAAATTTTCTCCAATCCATGCATTTAAAAGTATCATTTCATGATAGTCTTGTAAGAGGAATACTATACATAAGTAATTATTTACTCCCACAACTTACACCTGACTATTTTTTTTTTTTTTCACTTTTCCTAGTCTAAGAATATAATAATGTGAAAATTTGTGATCAGTAGAAATTTAATCTTTTATGAATATAATGTGACAATTGATAACTTTTAGATGTAACTTATAATTACGAGTAGAAATCTTAGAAACTGATCAACATATATAATTATGATGTGACAGGTGTACATGCAGTGGGAGACAAATAATGAGTTAGAGGAGATTTCTACGCGGTCGAAATCCAGGCAGCTGCATATTAAGAGCATGTCTAAGAGGTTGGAGGCATCTAATGAGTTAGAGGAGATTTCTATGCGGTCGAAATCCCCAAGTTTAGATAATTTTACCACTTAATAATTAATATCAAATGCTCTGATCTTGCTCTTTGTCAAAATGCCATAAATAGATTGTTTAAGAGGACTTGTATAATTATGTTGTGGATTAAATACTGCAATCATTTTTTTTCAAGTTATTAGATTAATTAGTCGCTTGATTTCAATATTGAGTGGTTATATATATATAAGATCAGTAGGAAACCATAAATAAATAATTGTGTAACAATAAATGAAAGCGATAATATTGTTGCACATTATCAATTTGAGAAAGGAAAAAGTAGGCTCGCACCTTCAAATTATTGGGTGTTGTATTTTAATATTCTGCACCATTATCCATGAAAATCTTGATAGTCGGATATTCTTGATGGTGCGATATGTTAATTTTGATAGTATTAATTTTTGGTGCAAAATACAAAAATCCTACTGTTATTGTATTTTTTTTTATAGGATGTTTTGAGGTCTTTGCGACCTAAGAATTAAGTACAGCTTCATTAATGTATAGATCAACCAAAGCAGCCGCATCTCAAATTGGCAAGTTTTCACTACAATTTAATGAGCTTGTCCTCTCCAACAAATCATGTAAGCTCTAAATCAAATATTATAAATAAAAGATAAGAGGGGCAAAGAGCCGAACGAGTGTATCCTAACAATCAATACAAGCCAGAAAAATATACATAAATAAAAACAAACGATCAAGAATATTTGACAAAACAGGCTTGGTACCGCCTTTTTTCTTGACCCAATGCATGCGTGGTTATAAATTAAAGAGATGGCCCCGCCTTGAAAGCCGCTGAAAGAAGATCTTAATTTCTTTTAAAGAGATGTACGTCTAATCTCATACAAAAGTGGAGAAAGTGGAGAAACCTTTGGGTGTGACATTAACGCATGAGATTAATTCGAAAAAAAAGAAAAACCTTTCCTACTAGCTTCTTGACGCTCACGGATGATCTATGGAGAAAATTCTTTGTTAGTATAAAATAAGTGTGTTGGCATATTCATGTGACAATTTGTGTTAAATTTTATTGTAATAGTGTTAAGTGGGATAAAGTGACAAGGAATTGAAGTTAGCTCAACATAGCTCGAGCGGAACCCATGTAGAGATCAGTTCTTTCAACACTCGCTCGAGCGGACGTTCATATAGAGAGTTTGCAAACCACCGACTTGACATAGCGCTTGAGCGAAATCCAGACAGAGAGTTCACTCAACACCTGCTCGACATGGCACTTGAGTAGTAACCCAGACAAAGAGTTTGCTCGACATCTGCTCAACTCATGGCTCGAGTGATTCTTGGATATAACATGCGCTTGAACTCACTAGACACTCTACTCGAGGGAATGTTAAAAAATATGACTTTGACTAGGATTTCAGCACCGTGTCCCATGCATACTATAAACGGAAGCTTGTTTTTTTCTTCAGTTAGCAAGCACGCACAGAGCATAAAGAGAGCAAAACATATAGAGAAAGATTCCATTCCATATACTTTCATTTTCTCTTAAATCAGATCCCCATCTTACTGTGCTTGAGGTCAACTACTGCTTAATCATTTTGTGTGAATGTTCTTTGGCCGGAAGGGATTATGGAGCTGCCGTTGAAAAAGAAATCAAGAGGTTCTCTTGGTGAAGCTATAGGAAGGCCGAAGTTCTAGAGGTGGATGCATGCAAAGACCGAGTGGGCCACACCTGATGTTGCAGGCTAGATATAGCTACTATAAGGGTTTTGTGAGTGTTTCTAAATTGGTTGTAACAAACTAAATTGCTATAGTGGATTTTAGATGATAACTTACACCCGAAGTAATTTTAGATTTTGAAGACATTCTTCAAATAAGTTTCCACTTTGTGACCAAATTGATGTTTTGATTATTTTTATGTGAATTGTTTTATTGATTGACTGCTTGTTTGATAATATTTTTAAATAGTACATTAAAATTGAATTACACATATTCACCCCCTTGTAGTAACCACTTATCTTTCACTTTTTGCTACTTCCCAGCCGGGAGAAAAAAGTACTGGTAGACAATGGGGAATTAAGTTGCCCTTAGAAAAGCTGAAAAATGGTGTTTTCCTAATGTATTTTCCATTTTCTCAGTAATCGAATTATTCAGCCTATTGTAATGCCAAAATAAGTTCGTACGTTGGGTCTATAAATATATAGTTTGAAGGTTCATAATATTCTGTATTTTCAACTCTGTATCGTCGTTGATCAGCTAATTCGCGCGCATGCATCGGCAAGATATATCTTGTAGTGTAGAATTGCGGCATGCGAAGGTGTTGTGTGTATCTAGTTTTGTGTTTTGCAAGCTACGGATCAATTAATGCGAATGAGCCGTCTAGTAATTTTGTGTAGTATAATGGTTAGGTTCCTTGGTTTGTTGGCGGTTGAGTATAGAGGCAGTACTCCCTCGTCTCAAGCTTAATTTGTTCGATCTTTTTATTTACCAATTACTTATTTATTGGCATTCATAAATATGCAGTTGCTTATTTACCTCCATTTTGTATAGTTTTTGTTCAATACTTGTAATTCTTTAGTGCATATATTTAATAGTATTTGCAACAAAATAAAGTATTCCTTGGAAAAGCTTGTTTGCGAGAAAAACAATCATTTGGAATTGTTAGTAATGGATCCACTGATTCATGTAATGGATCCCTTGAAATTGGGTGTAAAACATACAAATAGTTAATTAACTCCCCACCATTAGCATTTAATTTCAGGATATCAACGCAGCTCAACCCCAACGGCTATGCACCAATCATGGGGATATACCAAATACAGATTCACGTCTATATACATGATGCCAACTCACCCAAAGGCTAGCCTATAGATGAAAACCTCTCAACCCGATGGAAGCATATAGATAATTACAACTTTATTTTTCCTTGTATAATCTTGAATTCCAACTGACAATGGAGCTAGTATTATTCATAATAGAACCTTGTACCTTGTATATAAATGAATACAAAGACTCTTGGCACTCTCACAATGAGTGAGTATTTTTTCTCAAACACCTTGTGTGCACTCTTCTTCATGGTACCAGAGCCTGTGTGAGAGTAACAAAGTCTTACTCCCATGGCTACCATCTCCCTCAACGTTGAGAATTTTGTTACCTTGCGCCTCACCAACTCCAATTGCCAACTGTGGCGTGAGCAAATTTTGGCCTTGGCAAAAAGCCAAGACCTGGTTGATCATCTTCTCGGTGAGAGCTCGACACCTCCAACATATGGTGCCCCTGATTGGGCTTCGGGCTCTGATTAGACCTCCTTTAGTGAAGAATTTATTCAGTGGCACAAATCAAATAGGCTACTTCGTGGGTGGATCATTGGCACCCTTTCAGACGAGGCACTTAGCCTTGTTGTCAGGTTGGAGTCAGTTGCTTAGATTTGGTCCTCTTTGAAGGAAGCCTATGCCCAGGATTCGTAGAAGTGTGAGTTCCACTTTACCTAGCAGCTTGCATATCTATGGACAAAACCAAACACCACCCTAACCATTCACTTACGCACTTTCAAAGGTCTCTGTGATAGCCTTGCTGCCATCAGGTGCCCTGTGCAACATAAGATGAAGGTCTTCTCTCTATTGAATAGCCTTGGGGCTACATATGGGTAACTTCTATACTTTGTCCCCATCTTATGATGCTCACTTCTCCACTTGGTTCAAGTAGGTCTATGAAGAAGTGTGGCATCAACGTTTGGGACACCCCCAGGCCTATGCTCTTTAAGTCAACAAGTCTTAAAGACTTATTCAAACTTAGAAAATGAAATTTTTTACCATCTTCTAGTGTTACTTTTGACATTTTCTTTTATAAAAATCATTGTGATTTCTGTGGGCTTGCCCTTATTTTTCGTGTTGAAAATTTTCACTATTATGCATGCTTAGTTGACGCTCACTCTACTTCTACTAAAACTTGGGGCACCGTCTTTCCTCTCTAGGTTTCTTAGTAGAGGCGAAAAATACTGCCTACGTGCAGTTTTCCTCCTTTTGTCTTGTGCTTTCCTTCCTAAAGTTATGGAGAGCTCCCTGAATGTTTCGTACCAGCGCCTGTCACAAACGGAAGAGGAGAATGAAGAGGTGGTTGTGGAACCAGAAAAGTTGGAAAATGCCCTGCGCTATGGGCGAAAATGTTTGACCCTAAAGCTGCTTACTGAAAAACACTTTAATAGGGAAATGTTTAAGGCTATGATGAGGACAATTTGGAGGCCAGTGAGCAGGGTTTGATTTAGGGATCTGAACACTGAGCTGTCTCTTCTTGAGTTTGATGACATCCGGGATAAAGAAAGGGTTATTAGAGAGGGCCCTTGGTCCTTCGACAAGCATCTCATTCTGATGAAGGAAGTTGAAGGAGGTCAGTAGGTCCATCAGATTGTTTTCTCAGAAGCTCTGTTTTGGATCAGAATACATGACCTTCCTTTTATGGCAAGAAACGAGTATGTGGGTCGTCTGATTGGCAACAAGGTTGGTCGGGTGGAGGAGGTTAATCTGGCTATAGGGAAAATCACATGGGGTGAGTTTATGCGTGTTCGTGTAGCTATTAACGTACTCAAACCTTTATTGAGAGGAACCAAAATAAACATCGAAACTGGAAAACCCGTATGGGTCCATTTCTCTTATGAGAGGATGCCCAACTTCTGTTACAATTGCAGACGTCTGGGTCATGTGGATAAGGACTGTCCCCAGGGGGTAATCTGGCTTCTGAATCTACAGAACTCCCATATGGCATTTGGTTGAGGGCGTTTGGGTCTGGAGATCGGTGTAAGACGCTTCAACCCAGAGCAAAATGGGTCCAGTGGAACACCATTCAGATTCTGCAACGGAATCGCCGTAGATGTCGATGGAAAAAAAGGATCCGCCGGGGACATCAGTTGAACAGCTAGTAGGCGATACGGGTGGAGTAAATAGCAATAAGGATGCAGAGAAAGCAGCCGCATCGTGTAAAGGGAAAGAGGGGGCTGACGTTCAGGTCATGGATGCTAACCCCCATGTCTCTATATCAATGACGATCTCTCATAATCCCTTAACTGAAGAGCTCATGGAGGGGCCCATGATGTCCCTTAGCCCAAAAGGGGACCCAACAGGTGCGGAAAAGGATGGGCCCCAGAAGGAGAAGGATCATTTGGAGCCGGTTGTAGATGAGTTGTTTAGAAAAGTATCTGGGCCTTCAGTAATAGAAGTGCAAGCTATCGCAAGTGCAACCCTTGCAGTTTATGGGCCCGATGGAACGTCTAGCAGAAAATGGAAGAGGATGTCTGCCTTTCATCAAACGGATGCGAATCAAAAGGAGGGAAAGGATTTTCTGGGTGGTTCATGAAAGAGAAAGGTCACTAAAATAGAGAGGGATTGTGAGACTTCCGATCTTAGGGTTATGAAAAAACACAGTCAATCTTTGTTGGTAGCAGACGAGGACAATGGTGGTACAGCTAATCGATCAGTGGCGACTAGGCTCCAGCGCCGCCGTGACCAATGAGAGTTATGAGCTGGAATGCCCGGGGGCTTGGGAACCCACGGGGCATTCGTACCCTCCAGGATTTGATCAGGATGGAAGAGCCTGAAGTGTTGTTCTTGCAGGAAACAACGTTGTCAGTTCGTGAATTTGATCAATGTAAGCTCAGTTTAGGTTTTGCAAATTGCTTACTGATTGGTGCCTATGGTTGAAAGGGGGGTTTAGCTTTGTTATGGGAAAGAAAAGTTGATTTATCCATTGTTAAATATTCCAATTGCCATTTACATGCCGTTGTAAAGGGTGATTCTTTCTCTTGGCTTTTGTCCAGCATTTATGGAAACCCAGAAGTTAGCCTTAGGTTCCGAACCTGGGACTTAATGAGGACTTTGTGTTGCACGAATGGTTCACCTTGGCTGGTTCTTGGGGACTTCAATGAGGTGTTGTGCCATTCTAAAAAAATGGGTGGGAGGCCACGTTCGGATAGACAAATTGAATCTTTTAGGTCAGTGGTTGATGATTGTGGCCTGAGATATTTGGGTTTCAGAGGGGGGCCCTTTTACCTCGTGCAATCGTAGGGAAGGGAATCAATGTATTAGTAAAAGGCTAGATCGGTGTTTAGCTAACTCTCTTGGTGGGGCTTGTTCCCAAATGCTATGGTTACTCATGGGTTGGTAGTTTACTCGGATCATGTACCAATTTGGGTAGACTTGGAAGGCAATGTGGTTATCTCTAGAGTTAAAAAATCCTTCAAGTTTGAGGCTATGTGGGTGGGTGAGGAAGTGTGTGAAAAAATCATTAAAGAGAATTGGGTCAAATGCACTACTCAGCCAAACATGGGCGAGGTGATGAAGGCCATCAAGTGTTGTGGAAATCAGCTGACTTCTTGGAACAGATAGTCTTTCGGACATGTGCAACAGAAACTCCTCAGAACAAAACAGTATTTTGCCTTGGCCCATGATAGAGGTCATTCAGGGGCGGGGAGAGAGGACTACAACTCAGCTAGAGATGAGGTGCAAAAATGGCTTGAAAGGAATGAGATAATGTGGCGTCAAAGGTCAAAAGCAGCGTGGTTGAAGGAGGGAGATCAAAACTCCAAGTATTTCCATATGAAAGCTATCCAGAGGAGAAGGAAAAATAATCTTACTAAAATTCAAGATGACTATGGGAATTGGCATGAATCTCAAGGTCGGGACAATGTTATTCTGGATTATTTCCAGAATTTGTTTTCTTGCTCCAATCCGAGTGGTTCCTTGGATTTTTTGGAGACTTTATCAAGAAAGGTGAATTCCTCAATGAACGAGGAGCTGACTTGGCCATATTCAGTGGATGAAGTCAAAAGGGCACTTGATCAAATGAACTCCTCCACAGCTCCAGGTCTGGACGGCATGTCTCTAATATTCTTTCAAAAATACTGGCACGTGGTGGGCGATTCAGTAACTTCTGCTATTCTGGAGTCTCTGAACTCAGGTTCCTTCTCGGCCTCTCTAAACCACACTTTTATTACTCTTATCCCGAAATCTAAATCTCTTTCAAAAGTTAGTAATTATAGGCCCATTAGTCTTTGTAATGTGGTTTATAAATTGATTGCAAAGGTGATTTCTAATAGGCTGAAAACTGTTTTGGATGGGGTCATTGGTGATAGCCAGAGTGCTTTTGTTCCTGGTCGATGGATAACTGATAATGTACTAATCGTGAAATTCAGTAGTATGAATGTTATCTGGGCCTTCCTATTATTGTGGGCAGATCTAGGCATAGAGCCTTTACTTCTATAAAAAAGAAGTATGGGGAAAGCTCCAATGTTGGAAAAAAAAGTTACTCTCACAAGGGGGGAAGGAAGTGCTCTTAAAAGCAGTGGCTTTCTCTATCCCTTCCTATTCCATGAGATGTTTCTTGTTACCCTCTTCTTTGTGTTCTGATTTAGAGGGCTTAATGGTGAAGTTTTGGTGGGGCCAAAGAGGAGATGAAAGGAAGATTCATTGGGTGAGCTGGTCTCTTATGTGTGAGACTAAGTCGTGTGGGGTGATGGGGTTTAAAGAACTCAGACTTTTTAACTTAGCTTTATTGGCAAAACAAGGGTGGAGATTGTTGCAAAATGATAATTCCCTACTTTTCAGGTTACTTAAGTCTAAATATTTTCCAAATTCTTCCTTTCCACAAGCTGGGCTAGGAAGGAACCCATCTTACACTTGGAGGGGAATATGGGAAGCAAAGAAATGGATGCTTGAAGGTTGTAGATGGAGGATTGGTGATGGTAGTCTAGCAAGAATATGGTCTAATCAGTAGATTCCTGGGCATGGATCTCTACTTTCCGAAAGTTTTCCTAGCCCAAAATCTAGTTTTGCAGATGTCATTAGTTCTCTCTTTGATGCTGATACAGGTAGTTGGGATATGCACAAGCTGAGATCTCTCTTCAATCCAAACGTGGTGTCTGACATTCTCAAGATTGTGATCTGTCCAAGAGCCAATTGTGATAAGCAAATATGGTCTCATGAGAGAAATGGAGTCTTTAGTGTGAAGAGTTGCTACAGGTTCCTTAAAACAAGGTTGGGTTCTTATGGGGCTGAATCTTCTTTAGTTAACTCTTCTAAGGTTGTATGGAAACAAATTCGGAAGATGCTAGTGCTGAGTAAAATTAAAATTTTTGCTTGGCGAGCTTGCAAAGAAGGCCTTCCCTCTAAAGCATCTTTGTTAAAAAAGAAAGTAATTATGGAAGCTCAATGTGGGTTTTGTGGTTTTCAGTGTGAAGACCTTAATCATGCTTTGTTAAATTGTGCCTCTTTACAGAATACTTTTTGATGTTGACATCAGTCTCTTTGAAGTTGTGCTATCTGTCTATCAAGTGGCTTTCAGCGACAAACTACTGGTGTTCTTTGCGTTGGCATGGAGCTTTTGGTTTAGACGAAATAAAATGGTCCATGAGCAGGTCACGTTAAATCCCAGAAATGTAGCTGCCAATGCTTTGAGTTTGCTCAAAAACTATAAAGAGGCAAGAGCCCAGCCTAAGTCCCAGTTGCCTAAACTCTTTAGTTGGAAACCTCCATCAGCAGGTTTTCTAAAGTTGAATGTGGATGGAGCTGTCTTCAAAGAGGAAGGAAAATCTGGTATTGGCTGCATCTTACGTGATGTTCAGGGTAATGTTTTAATGGCAGCTAACAAGCTTGAACACAAGGTTGAGGATCCAGAAGTCATCGAGTTAACTGCTGTTTCAGAGGGTTACAGTTATGCGCAAGTATGGGCATTGCAAACATCCAAGTTGAATCTGATTGCTCGTTAGTTGTTGAGGCACTACTGCGTCACTCCATGGAAGACTCCCTGTCTGGGTTGTTATATAGCGACATTAAATTACTTTCCAAGCATTTCATTGAGTGTCATTTCATTTATGCTAATAGAGAAGAAAATAGGGTTGCGCACTGTCTAGCACGTCATGCTATTAAGGTTGAGGATATCGCTATGTGGTAGGATTGTATTTCAGACTTTCTTTCGCAAGTCCTTTGGCTTGATAAATATCTGTAATCTTCTTTTATCAATGGAAGTCATGTGTCTTATCAAAAAAAAGTTGACGCTCACTCTAAATACATGTGGCTTATTCCCTTGCAAAAAAAAAAAAAATCTGATTTTTTTAATTATTTTCCCTTGTTTGAAAAATATGTTGAACATCAATTTAATAAAAACTTTTCAGTCTAATGGAGGGGGTGAATTTTTTTAACCATCAATTTACATCACATCTCCAAAGTCAAAGTTATATTCTTCATCGTTTCTCTTGCCCTTATATTCTTGAACAAAATGGGGTTGTTAAGCGTCGTCATCACACCATCCATGAACTTGGAATGACTATATTCTTCCATAATATAAGGTAGTTGGTCCAATCTCTTTCAAGAGACTATCATCTACATCGTATATATATATATATATATATTATATATTCATTCCTTTACTCTCATGTCAGGCAGAATTTGGACAGCACTTCTCCATAATTCTATAAGTATGCTAGTCGCAAAAAGTGTTTGCACTTATCCACGGGCGAGACACTTATGGACCACACACTCGAATAATGAAAGGAAACTCTAAACCAAAATTTCAAAACTAACATGAGAGTTTATACTGAATATATCTGTCATATAGATTATTGAATCCCAAACTATCAACTTGAGACAATTCATGAGTTGTACCCAAATATTCTTCATGAATAATTGGGCAAAACTCTCAAACATATCTAAGATTAAATTGGATAGAAACTCAATCATGCAAACACACCTAGAAGATAAGAATATTCATCACATTGATATGATAACATTACACTCTATATAATATATCACATAGATCATATCAAGATTTAGAAAATGATCACTTATATTGCAATAAGCATATATCAATATTTATGGAAGAGAAACTTACAGTAATTTGAAAAATGATATTCAAATATATTGCCAAAGATCAAAAGAACACAATGGTTGGCTAGAGTCTCATACTGATCACGTGTTGTAAAACTTAAGAGAATAGAAAGATTGCAGCATAAGATATAATTTGCTTTGAATTTTTTGTGTCATACAAATAATCCTCAATACATCTTTTTATAGGAGTAAGGGGATAAAAAATATGAAAGAATGTTATATGAATTAATGAGATACATTCATAAATTTAGTAATCCCAATAGTTGATACATAAGTGTGATAGAATTCTAAAAGTGGAATCTACCAAATTCGTGTATATATTTATAACACTAATAATAAATGAAAGCACCCTAATATTGCTGCACATTATCATGAATTTGAGAAAGGAAAGAAAGTAGACTGGCACCCACAAATTATTCGATGTTGTATTTTTTTACTTTCAACCATTATCCAATTATAATTGTTAACATAGATGAAAAAGAGTTATAGAGCACATGAATGCTGATGGTCGGATCTTGATCATGGTGCGATATGTTAGTTTTGATAGTTTTAATTTTTGGTTCAAAGTACGAAATTCCTGATGGTTTATCATTTCGAGAAACAGTATAGTACCGTTATTATATTTTTTATACGGTGTTTTGCGTTCTCGCACTTATCTGGGCTGGGAGCGTATTTTTATGCCCTGCTATTTGCAAGCCGGTGGTCCTGCTCGTCTTGACGAGCGGGCAGATTGGCCCAAGGCCTTTCAGCCACCAACGGGTCTTAATGGGCCATGGGTTCATTGACCCCAAAATTCATTTTTGAAGCTCATAATCTATTAATTTAGGGGCTGTTTAACAAGTTATCAAAAAAAGGAGGCTGTTTTACAACACTGGGCCCATAAATGACTTTCAGCCCATATAAAAAAAATACATGCCTTCAAACTAAAACTAAATAAAGTCTACATCTAAATTATTACAAATTAATCTAAAATAATCACAATCCCTAAATAAGATTTATAAATAAAAATTCAAAAATATCAAAATTCAATATAAAACTATTACAAATAGTTTGAGTACTCTAAAATGAAAAATCTATGAGAATTTAGAAATAGTCCCTCCAAGGTGCCAAGTATCCAAGATGCATTGTACAATATGTTAATAACCATGTTGCCATGTGAACATGAAACAAAAACATAAAAAACTTGGATGAAAATGAGAATATGATGTCTCAAAAATGAAGGTTCTTGAATTAGAAAATGTAAGAAAACAAATACAAGCTTGTAAGGGATGAATTAACAAACCATATGCGTATCAATGCATGCCCGAAGTAGATTGCGATTGAGTTTTTTTCCCCGAATTTGAACCTATATCAATTGAAATCAAAATTAATTTCAAATATGAAACATAAAACAACTTATAACAAAGAATTAATTAAGAGTAATTACCGCTTCCATCTTACTCGTCCTCCTCCTTGTAGTAATCAACAAACCTGCCACCTCCTGAAATTAAAATTGGCTTTCTTTCAATCCAGTTCTAAATTCAAATCAAAGCCTCTATAATGATAGGAGATAATGAACTCTTAAAGGGATCCAATATGTGCCCCCGGTGCTAAAGCGATACTCTGAGACTATTGTAGAAATAAGGATGACCAAACACTACGATCTGTCTCCCCAGTGACAAGATATTTGACAACATTTATCTTCAACCAAACCAAAATATCGAATTCTTCCATATAGGAGTGTAAATCCAACGACAAATGTCTTTCCAAGTTTGTTATACCATCTAAATGCTTCTTCTACTCGTGTATCGCCAAACCGCATACCTCACTTATGCTTTCTTCTCTTCCTAGTGTCGATAGGAGGCGAAGTAGTGGTAGATGATAGAACCTCGGTACGAACCCCCTTGAATGAGGTGAACTCATCATACAACCTACTGAGAATGTCCTTAACATTCAACACAAGTTGATCCACCCATAATTTCCCATTAATTAGTATTTTTCAACCCATGTACCATTCAATCAATCTTGTAGTGCGGATTAAGGACAATTGCACTTCCTTCTAGATGATCAAAATCAAATCATACACAAAAGGAATTATATTGATGGTAGGTGAGACAACTCCTCACTTGTTTGCTGGTCTTTATTATGTAGCTTATGTTGAAAAGTTTAACTAGTTAATTGGTACATGGATTTTTTTCATGGATCATTGTTTAGAAAATTTTTTATCTTTCAACAGAGAATGTCTTCCAATGTACATAGAGAATGGCATCATCAAACAAGTGTCTTCTCTGATTGTTGCAAAGTATAAGTGCCTTGACTTGTGGGAGTTCTGGGTTTAGTTTGTCAGCTTGAAGGCCTTGCAAAAGATAATCCAATTCCACCTGCATTCCTAGCATACCAACCATACCAAACCTCAATTGAAAGTTGAAAAAATGAAGAAGCTCATTACAAACAGAACTTTCGTTCTCAAGGTAGGAGTCAGAATAGGTGTTCACTCTGCACTCCATCCCGTGTGAACCAAATTGGCTCTTATTAAGAGTTAGCAATTTTAGTCCTTTGCCATTTCTGTATCTTGACTATCACTATAATTCACTTTTTTGCCCTGTATTGCAATTAACAATCCACCTTAGGGGTATCCAAGATCTGTGGCAGACTTCAATCTCATCTACGAGTCAATCTTCAAGTTATTTTGTGGACCATATGGCTAGTTATCAGGTGGTACACAGAATCCCTTCACTAGGCAATTTCCACCCTAAACAAATAAATTATGGGGAATGGTGAAAATTTTATCGAATTATCCATTTTTTTCCTCCCTGTCATTTGTCTTTGTTGGTTGTTGAATACATTTTTGTTATATGCTTGCGTAACTCTAAAAGAAAGCATGTATTCAATATAACATTCTATTTTTAATATTCAGCTTTTAGGTCTATTTCTGACTCATTTATTGCATATATTGCAATGTCAGAGACATTACGAACATATCTGAGTTTTCTACTCGCATATAAAATCGAATCACATTTTCTTGTCTAATGAAAAATGTTGTCCATGACCAACATTATTGTGCAACTATTGATTCATTTTCAATTTTCTTGCCTATCAAGTCTAGTTCAATAAGTATTGAGAGTTTTAAATAGGGCTGTAAACAAACCAGTCCATTAAATAGCCCCCTCGATACTCATTTGGTTAAACTAAAATCGAACTTGACTCATGAAAAAAAAAACCTCACCCGTGACAATAGATCCCCGCTTGATTAGTAAATGACACATATCTAGCTAAACTCAATTCGACAAGGCTAAGGCTCGTTTAAAGCCTTCTTGTTTATGCTCGAGTCGACAAGTTAGCTCGACTTGATTAAATCTCATTCATACATTGATAAATGTGTATATATACATACATATATATATATATATATTGGCTAATAATATAAGCATAACACCTTTTATAATTAAACATATAATATGTAACCTAATTAATTATGCCTATATATTGAATGTACTTTATAGCTATTTTATAATTTGTACAATAGTTAATCAATAAGATTTAATAATTTCATATACTAGTATGTAAGAAACCATATATGAAATGTTGATTTATACTATCATATTATCTATATGTATTGGTAATTTATGTAGGCATATAACATATGGTTATTATGAATAAATATAAACTAGTTAGATACTAATTAGTTATAACTTTTTACAATTTTCTAATTCAATAAATGGTATACTTGTTAGTTTTAAATTTTTTTATTAAATTTAGATTTTTTATTTATCTAATTTCTTAATTATTGAATTTTATTCAAAAATTAAAACATAAACAACTCTAGCTTTACTTGGTTCGGCTCGACTCGACTCGAGCACGATCTCGTTTTTTAATTGAGCTTGAGTTGAAAACTTAGCTTATCGAGTCAAGCTTGAACAAAGATTGGAAAAAAATATCGAGGTCAGGTTCAAGCTCAAACTAGGGTTTTTTGAGTCGAGTCGAGCTTGACAATCCAAATACCGACTCGGTTCAGTTAGATTACAACCTTAATGTTAAAGTAGATGTCACCTACCATTTGCACACATACACTTCTAAATGAAAGAGCGAAAGAGGACATACACAGTTACTTTTGTGACCACTTAGAGGAGTAAGACCATGGAGTAGGAAACAAGGATGGGGCTTGATTTTGGCTTAGGATAAGTTAGGTCAAAGGTAGTGGATCTCACCTTAATTGTTTTAGACTTAGTACTGTTTGGATGCTTAAGATATTATCAAAGTATCTCAAATTTTGTAAATAGCAATAAAATAGTTTGAGTGAAAATGTTTTATTGGATTCTGATAAAGCAGGGAGGAAAAGTTGAATAAAAATATTTTTTAATATAAGTATTATATTCAAGCGTGTGAAAGTGAATCAATAAAGTTTAAAAAATTGTTTAAATATAACCTTTTAAATTTTTTTTTATATATGTAAAAATTGTATTAATTTTTTTGTTTGAATAATGATTAGATGAAATTGGTTGAAAATTTTAAATTAAAAATGAAAAGTATTTTATGTTTGAGTGATGTTTGTGAATAAAGTTACAAGGAATTTTGGAAATTTTGAAAAGTGACTTTACCATTTATATATCTAGCTGGTCTCACATATTTACATGCAAGTAACGGTACTTGTAAAAAAAATGGTCTACTAGTTTAGATCTATTTTATCCTAAAAAAATAAATGTTAGGTTTAGAAAAATATATCACAAAAATAAAATTTAGAAAGTGATGTGGCTAGATGTGATATATTAAATCTACTTTATAATAAATAAAAAATTACAATATGATGTATTGAAGTGTATCAGTTTGTGACTTTACTTGAATGAGATCTTTTGTGAAAGATGAGAAGTGCAAGCTAGGTTCACAAAAATAAAATTGGTAAAATTTAATTATTTAATTTCTATTTTAAATCCAAGCACAGCTTGGAGACCAAACCTAGAGTATTCCAAATTATTGGTGAGAACTTGCAGCTTGCAGGTTGCTTAAGGATATTGATGATAAATGCATACTCAAGCTAGGTACAAACTGATGGTTATAATTCGGCATCAATAATAAATGCTAGCTAGTACTCTCAAGGGACCATGTACAATAAAAGCTGCCAGTGATGGATATCTACCTTTTTTATTGATCCTATAGCAACTGATATCTGTATTTGAAATATGAAGCAAAACTAACTAATCCAATTTCTTTTCCTTTGAATTGCATGGACAGCCAGAAAACTTGTAGATTATTCAGGTGCTTAATTCACACGACATATATATCGCATTCAGATTCACCTCGACCATTCATCAATTTTCCGCAATAGGTAGGGCCAAGCTGTACCGCGTGGGCAGTGAATAGGAAGTGTGGGGACCATTTCTGTCCCTTTCAAAACTAAGATTAGATTTGTGTGGCTTGACTTGGATTATGAATTAATGGGAAAGATTCCTAAGTACGTAGGAAATTCTCATCTTCAATTCATTCACCCACTTCATTACCATTGTTTACATTGATGATGTTCTCATATTTTTCAAATCTATTGATGAACACTAGAAGCTAAATCTATTTACAAGACTCCATGAATTCAATCTGCTTTTAATACTGAGTTTAATTTTATAACTATTGAACGAAGCTATACTATTTCAAAAACTCATGAAAAATGTTGCCTGTTTACCCCAAAAAATATTCAAGATTTCAAGGTAAAATGTTAAAATTTCTGCATATTGGTTCTGTTCAAGTTGCTGTCAAACCTTTAAAAAGGAAAGACATCAATGCTTCTGTTTTAGTTTGCTTAAGGGATGCTAGATTCAAAAAATCTGAAACTAGTATTCTTGGTATGATTTAATCTTCTTTATTTAGTGGACCTGTCCACTTTGATTGTTTTCCTGATTTAACTATTTCTCTTGATGATTCTCATATTTTGAAAGCTTTGACTCTTAATATTTTAACTTCTGGTTATGGCATGGAAGAAGGTAGCAAACCTCTCACCATTGTCTACCGGATTTACTATCATCTTTTAAAGACTAATTTAAATCCCATCCCATTTTGCCGGAGAGCATGGAGGGTAGGTTGGTATATGGTTCAGGCAGAGATGAGAGTATTTAGGCACTGAAGTGTGAAGTTCTGTTTTGACTGGTGGCAAAATGAATAGAATGTTTAGATCTACTTCATCAATTAGTTCCAGGTCTATACCCCCTGATATCATTAATGAAGAAGATTTTCTGTTAAAGAAACTGATTCTGTTAACTTCAATCGATGGAGTATTCCAAAGATTGATGCTAAATCTATTTACAAGACTCCATGGATTCAATCTGCTTTTAATACTGAGTTTAATATTAGAACTGTTGAACAAACCTATGCTATTTCAAAAACTCATGAAAAATGTTACCTGTTTACCCCAAAAAAAATTCAAGATTTCAGGGTAAAAGGTTACAATTTCTGCATATTAGTTCTTTTCAAGTTGCTGTCAAACCTTTAACAAGAAAATGCATCAACGCTTCTGTTTTACATTGCTTAAGGGATGCTAGATTCAAAAAATTTGAAACTAGTATTCTTGGTATGATTCAATCTTCTTTATTTAGTAGACCTATCCATTTTGATTGTTTTCCTGATTTAACTATTTCTCTTGATGATTCTCATATTTTGAAAGCTTTGACTCTTAATATTATAACTTCTGGTTATGACATGGAAGAAGGTAGCAAACCTCTCGCCATTGTCTACCAGATTTACTATCGTCTTTTAAAGACTAATTTAAATCCTAAAGCTATTTTAAAAACTTCAGGAAATAAAACTCTACTAATCTAGAGTTCAACCCCTGATGCAAACGTTCAAGTTCTAAAAATGATTTATTGGAAAAACATTTCTCTTCCCAATGAATGGACTTTGAAACATGAAGTTCCTCCTACTAAAGCTTTTGCTGATGAGCTTAATCTTGATTATATTCAACAATATCTTGATGGTACTGTCAAAATTAGTTTTGATCAAACTCAGACCCCTAACATGAGAAGAAATTCTTTTGTGGGATCTAAATCTTCTTTTGTTGGCTCTATTTCAGAAAATCCAGTTCGGAGAGACCAAAATCTCGAATGATTGCTGGAAGATTCTGTTAAAACAGCCCAACATGTTAATCCTGATTTAAAATTGAAAGGACTTTCTACCTCATCTCAAGTTACTTTTGCTTATTACACAACCAAGGATGGTGAAACATCCAAAGATAAATCCATAAAGGAAGAAATTGATAAAGAAGAAGAAGAAGATGTTTCATCTTTATCTCCCACAACTTCGGATATGGTTGCACCTATTCATCACAGCCAGCTTACTGTGATGAATAGAGCTTTTGAATTTGATTTCATTGCTTTAGTTAAAGAATATAATTCTGTTGAAAACCGTGATAAGAGAAAATCTTATCATGCTACTTTTTCTACTTCTGAAAAATTGCATGTTAAAAAAAGTGGAAAGAAAAGATGAATGACTTTCAAAGGCATATCATTTTCTTTGATTTTGTTGAAAACTATTACGTTCCTAAAAATAGTTTAAATGTTGTCAAAACCAGTTTTGTCAACAAAAAAAAAAAAGGTGGTGTGATTAAGTCTAGCCACCCTCATTTGGAGACATTAATTATCACCCATATGGGATCTGATGTCACTGCTTCTCCTTTAAAAATTTCTAATACAGAGCCTAAGGAAACAAAAATTGTTTTGGGAGAAACAAAAAAGATTATTCAACAAAATAATTTTGTTAATCTTACTCTTCAAACCATTGGACACGTATTGAAGAAAAAATAGAACAACCTGTTTCTATTTCTTCTTCAAAATCTGTTTTAAAAACTATTAAAAAACCTTTGATTATTTTACCAGAGAACCGACCAAAAATTCATTTTCAAACAAAACAGGCCAAGACCCTTGATAAAATAAATCAAATGCTGGCAGAGATAAAAAAAAGGAACAGCCTTCTACTAGTGCTCTATCCAGCAAGGAAAAAGAAGTTGTTTTTGTTGAAACTATAGATGAATCATCTGATAGTGATTCCTCTACTGTTAAAAATATTTAAAAGAATTTTCAAGATCTTGATTTAAAACCTGAAATCGCCAGATTTTCTTCGAAAAGACCCAAACCAATGAGCCTAACGAAGAATTGGTATTCCAGGCCAACTCCTCCTGATGTACAATTTGAAGAAAAGATTTTTCAATCTCAATCTTCCTATTCTGCTGACAAAACTTACGAATGGAATATTGATTGATTATCTGAACAATAAATCCTCAATACCATGAGTAAAATGTCTCTTGTTTCAAATGCTTATAGTAACAATAATATCAGACAGCCTGATATTGTTATTATTTTAACTACTGGTTTTACTGGTATATTCGAAATTGGTGGGATAAACATCTCACTGTTGATGCTAGAGAAACCATTCAGCACGTTGTCAAGCACAATGATGAAGGCTTACCTATTTTTTATGAGACCACCGGAATGGCATTTCCTGATGGTGTTAATACTTGATTTACACTATTATTAAATATTTTGTTGGAACTCCTTCTAATATCACTAATCGTATTAGTGATTATTTGAATAATTTGAGATATCGTCAGATGTCCGATTATCGATGTATTTTTATGTCCAGAGTAATGCTTAGAGACGATAGTCATAAGCCCTATTGGAAAGAAAAGTTTATTGATGGTTTATCCCACTTATTTGCTCATAAGGTTAAGGATGAACTTACTAATATTTCGGGATTTCTTAATTATGAGAATCACACCTATGGTGATATTTTTAGTACAATTAAAAAACTTGGTATTAGTATGTGTAATGATCAAAGAATGCTTCGTCAACAATTAAAGAATCGCAAGAAAGCTAAATACGAAATGGGCACTTTTTGTGAACAATTTGGCTTTCCTCCTATTGCTCCATCTAGACGAAAGCAAAAAGATTTTACTGAGTTTTCTAAATTTCATGGTGGGAAAAGGAAAAAATCCCATGATGATTTTTACAAAAAAAACCTTTTAAAAAAAATCTTTTTCTAAGAAAAAGAATTTTTAAAATCCTTCAAAGGAAAATGTTTTAATTGTGGCAAAACTGGACACTTTGCTGATAAATGCCCCAAAAGCCCAATAAATTCAAAAACAAGCTTAATTAGTTAAATATTAGTGTCATATTCTAATTTATTCATATATCTTTATAATTTGTAGTAGTTTACTTTCGAACATTGTCAAGGACAATACCAAGGCAGGCCACGACTCTGCAATATCAGAGGCATTTTCCACTAGCACCAAGGCAAGCAACATACCATTCATAACAGATGACACCAAGGCACTGTAGAGCATCAACAAAGAATATTCTAGAAATAAGAAATCCTTTATGGTAGGATAGGTATCGATTAATACTAATTCTTTGGAAAATAGTTAGTACATATATTTGTCTATGAAAGCATTGTAAAGGCACGGCAAAAACTATAATGAACAAATGATTCAATAGAAACATTCTCTCTTGAGCATTTCGTCAAGCACTGGGTATTCATATTGAGCAATTATCTCAGCATGGTATCTAAGAGCCATATCAGACTCACGTCTCCTTCCTGCAATATCTTTTTTTTTTCTTTCTCTTAGGGCCGAATGGCTTCCAGTGATTCCACACCCAACTCATCAACACAGAATCCTCCTCCCGTAGCCCCTCCTCCCATGCTTCATTCGGCCAACCATTTCATCACTATAAAGCTCACCAATGACAACTTCCTTCTCTGGAAGGCACAGATGGTACCCTTTCTTAAGGGCCACCAACTCTTTGATCATGTGGATGGCACATCTCTAATGCCTTCCCCCATGACTAACAAAGCTCTTGACCCTTCCTATAATCATTGGGTCCTCGTGACCAACTTATACTCTCTGCCATTAACTCATCTCTCTCGGCTCAAGTGCTAGCCCAAGTTCTTGATTGCAACATTGCAAATGATGCTTGGACTACACTGCAAACTCTTTTTTCCTCTCAATCCTCTGCCATTGTAATGTAGACTTAGTATCAACTAGCCACTCTAAAAAAGGGCACTGAGACAATTACTGATTATTTTCATAGAGCCAAAACCTTGTCTACCTCCTTAGGTTTAGCTGGGCAGCCCCTCTCTCCTTCAAAGTTTTCTGTTTATTTACTGGCTGGACTTGGGACAGACTATGATCCCTTAGTTACATCTCTCACAACTAGGGCAAATCCCCTTTCTCCTCAACAAATATACAGTTTCCACCTAGCCCATGAATCATGTTTAGCTCATCAAGCTCAAACCATGCTTGCTACTAACTCTCTTGCTGCACACAACACCTCGGTGAAGCAACCCAGTTTCTTTAGTCCTTCATCTCGGGGCAGAGGCTCTCGACCTTATCGTGGGCGACGTGGGGGAGCTTGGCAAAATACTTCCTCCTTCTCCACTCAATTTGATAACAGGCCCCATTGTCAAGTGTGTAACAAGCCTGGCCACATTGCCTTAGCTTGCTATCACAGGTTCAATCACAGCTACCAAACTGCCCCACCCTCCTCGCTATCAGCCAATATTGCGTCCCTTCCACCCATTCCGCCGCACTATAATACCTAGTTTCCTGACACTACAACAACAAATCATTTAACCTCTGAGTTTAGCAACCTTAATTTGGATTCTTCTTCATATCAGGGATCAAATCAAGTCAGCATCGGAGATGGTTCTACAATACTTATTCTTCACACAGTTCCGCTCATATGCACACCCCCTCTAGCAAATTTCTTCTTTCTTAACTTCTTCATGTTCCTTCAATTACAAAAAAAATTGTTATCTGTCCATCAAATTTGTATTGATAATTCAGTTTATTTTGAGTTTCATTCCAATTATTTTCTCGTGACTGATTTGCAAACTCGAGGGGTTCTACTTCAGGGAACTGTTGAAAATGGCTTGTATGTCTTACCTGTGGATACCACCAACACAGCAACAATTTCGGCCTCCCCTCAAGCACACATGGGTGAATGCACCTCTTCCTTTCAGTGGCACCGCAGACTTGGACATCCATCCCCAAAAACTACTGCTTTTACAATTAGCCACTTTAAGCTTCCAACAAATTCACACACAAATATTTCACATTGCTCAGCTTGTTATCAAGGCAAAGCACATGCACTTCCTCACTATCCATCACCCTCTAGGTCTACACAAACGTTTAAGATACCTTTCCTAGATGTTTGGGGTCCGGCCCCCGTGTTATTATCAAATGGTTGTAGATTTTACTTTTCTATTATTGACGATTCTTTTAAATATATTTGGTATTTTCCGATCCAATCTAAATCTGATGTTCTCTTAATCTTTCTTGCCTTATTAAATTATGTTCACAATTACTTTTCCTTAAAAATTAAAAATGTGCAACCAGACAGCGGTGGTGAATATAGACCATTTACAAAAATGCTTCAATCATTTAGTATTATTCGTCGCCTCACATGACCTTATTCTCATGCTCAAAATGGGACGGTTGAGCGCCGTCACCTTCATATTGTTGAAACGAGACTATCACTTTTAGCTCAGGCATTCTATGCCAACCAAATACTGGTCCGAGGCATTTCAAACTTCGGTTTTTCTTATAAATCGAATGACTGCACCAATTTTAAAAAATAAGTACCCTTTCCAACTTCTTTTCAAAAAAATCCCTAACTACAATTTTCTTCGGACCTTTGGCGTAGCATGTTGGCCAAATTTGCGTCCATACAATCGTCATAAAATTAATTTTTGATCAGCACTTTGTGTGTTTATGGGCTACAGCCCAAATCATAAAGGATATCGATGCCTTCATCTTCCATCAAGCCAGATCTACATCTCTAGGGATGTAACTTTCAGTGAAGACCACTTTCCCTTTAATCCACAAACGACTTCTCCCATTCAGTCCGAGTCCACTACATCACAGCCCATCACTGACTTTGGTTTTAATTTTCAGTCGACTAGGGCATTGTTTTCGCAGGCCCCACCCAATTCACATCCGTTAGGCTCACTTTCACCAGCACACACATCACCTTCTAACACTTCCACACCTACACGTTCGGTTCCCACATACACTGCACTCACTGGGCCTTCATCACCCATGGCCCACTCTAACCCATCCCATTCACCCTTTAATCCACCAACCCTCTCGGCCCTCACACCCAACTCACAAAATCTTCCCTCTTCACCTTGTCTTCCCCGCAATCCCTAAATTCCCAAAACACAAACTTACCTTTACCTGCATCTCTAGTTCTTCCAGCGTCACCTACTCCAACGCCACCTTCAAACATCCATCTAATGATAACTTGTGCTAAGGTAAACACTACATGTCCTCTCACACGCACTGATGGTACTATTTCTTGGCCCATTCGTACAAAAAGCCTCACAACTGGGGTTTCAAAAATGATCCAACGAAAAAGATTTTAAAACTACAAGCTAAATAAAATATTCCAAACGTAGTGAAATGCTTAATTAAAACAATAAAAATTTTAAAACTCAAAAACAAATTAATTTAAATTAAAGATCACTTTAAATGCAAAACAGTAAATAATATTAAGAAAACACATAAAAATTAATTTTCACTACTTAAAATATTATAAAATAATATAATAAAACTCCCTTAATAATAAAACAAGAAAACCATTTTTTTTTTAATTTCGTTAACATAATCCTTTAATAAAAATACACTAAAATACGGGGTGTTACATCCTTACTTGTGGCGGAAGAAAACTGTAGTTACAGACCGACACCTGGTGATTACAATTATAAGCCAATTCAGAAACCAGGTGGAAAAAAATTACTGATCAAAACAACAAACCAAGGTGAACAAAATACGAGCATAAATCCACACCTGCAAAAGAAACATTAATACCAAATCTGACCAAACCCAAACACAATACGAGGGATGCCGCTAACAATATCGCAAAGATGGAAAAGCCAATATATCCAATCGAATTAATCCACGAAGAATCCTAGGCACCCCCCCAATAATATTCCATTCCGTGTTAAGACAAGCCGCACCACTCCTAGCCAACCAATCTGCAACTTTATTTCCTTCCCTATAAACATGTCGAACAATGCAAACCATGGAATCCATAAGGACAAGAATATCCTCCCAAAAATCCTCCAAATACCACAGGCCACATCTCCGCCTATTCAACCACGAGATCACCACTTTAGAATCTAATTCAATTTTCACATAATTAATCCCCAGATATTTACAGATTTTGAGTCCCTGCATTAGAGCTAATAGCTCAGCTCGATTATTTGATCCACTACCAATATGAGAACTAAAAGCGTGAACCATATGTCCTTTATCATATCTAATAATACCATCGACCCCTGAAGATCCCGGGTTACCAAGACTACTTCCATCTGTATTCAACTTAAACTACCCTTAAGTGGGCTTTTTCCAAGCCACCAACTTTAAATGCTGCCTTGTGGGAACCAAAACCGGAATATGCAATTCCTATAAAATCTGCAAATCATGCATAGAACCTTTAGTAACCTTATTCATGTCTAGACTTACTGAACCCATCCAGAGCTTAATATTATGTCAAATCAAACTAATAGACTGATTATGACCCTCCATGCGAGCCGTGCATCTTCTACTCCAAAGTTTCCAAGTAATAATAGAAGGGAGAAGCCCCACAATGATCCCCACTTGAGAATTGGATGACGCACGTCGAAACCAGGCCGACACCTTTCCACCCAAGTACAACCAAGAGGTAGACCAAAACTAGCACTACAATAACGCCATATCTTAGCTGCAAAATCACCTCCAAACAATACATGATTTTGGTCTTCATACTTACCTTTATCACAGCAATCACAGCGAGAAACTATTGGGATCCCAATACATCGAAGACAGTCATCAATGCTCAAAGCCATGTTCCATGCTTTCCACATTGAAACCGAAATTTTAAGCGGAAGTAACTTATGCCACATCCAAGGATGCCATTCCATACTTGATTCTCGTATGCGAATGTAATCCCAAGCAGATTTAGTAGAGAAACTTCCACTCTCATGTTTAGTCCAGATCAACACATCAGATCCCCTCTTACATCAGGCCAAAGCCTCAATAATGTCATCTACATTATCTTGTCCCACTAATGTTGTCAACAATTCCACATCCCAAATATTTGACAACTTACAATCTTTAACTTTAAGCATCGATTACCCACAATTTGGAAATCATCAAATAACGGACCCTTATCCCTCCATTTATCATACCAAAATAGGATATTTCCATCTCTAACTCGCCATTTTGAATTATTAATTACCCCAAAAATACTTTTAACAATCATTTTCCAAAACCTCGTTCCTTTTTTCATGTCAATAATAGCTCAAGGAGAATGGTCCACATATTTTCCTTTAAAAAACCTAGCCCATAAGGACTCTTGAATTAAGCTCCATGCAAATCGCATGTGCAACACTCTTTACATTCCATCCAAGTTACGCAATCCCAATCCCCCTTCGTCGATTGGCTTACAAATACTGTCCCATGCCACCCATTTTTTTTCCCTCTAACATTCACTTCACCCCAAAAAAATGTGCTCATTATGCGATTTAAAACTTTGATTATGGATTTGGGAACCTGCAAAACCGCAAACAGATGTAAAGCCATGCTAAAGAGCACATGCCGAAGTAGTATCAGACAACCACCCAAGGAGAGAATCTTCATTTTCCATCCGCTGATTTTGTTCCAGACTTTATTAACCATTTCTTCCAAGTGCACATGCTTTAGTCTCCCCAGTACAATCGGCACCCCTAGATATTTAAAGGGAAACGATCCTTCTGAAAGATAAATATATATTTATATATATTAAAAAACAAAGTTTGTTTCAAAATACAAAAAGAGGAAAGTATACAAAAATGTATATTCTACCTCTTTTGTATTTGTGTTTTTATTTTATTTTTTATTTTTTAATAAACCATGTGGCATGACAGTACCATGTCGAGAGGGTCATCTAAGCGATAAGTTTTAGGTGACCAAGTAGCTTTATTCTTCTTCTTTTTTCTTTGTTTTCCTTTTGTGTTTCAACTCAAGTATGAGCGATAAGTTTGTTATCCTTTTGTGTTTCAATTCAGGGGTCCCAAACCTTTCAAATTTGAGGCAGTTTGGACAGAAAGTGAAGAGTGTGGGAAGTTGATTGAGAAGGCTTGGCAGGTCCAGTGTGGTAATGGACCCATTGGAGATGTTATGTACAAGATCTCGAGTTGCAGTGAGAGCCTGTTAAGATGGAACAAAGCTAGTTTTGGAGTTGTACAAAAGAGATTGAAATAGGCAAGGGTGCACTTAGAGCAGATACAAGCTGAGAATTCAAGATTTCCAAATAGAGAAGCAATACAGAGAGCCCGAGAGGAAGTGCAAATCTAGTTGGAGAGGGAGGAGATACTATGGAGACAGAGATCAAAAGCACTTTGGTTAAAAGTTGGTGACCAAAATACTAAGTATTTTCATAGAAAAGCCAATCAAAGGGAAAAAAAAAAAAAAAGAATACAATCACAAGGCTGAAGGATGATAATGGAGAGTGGCAAGAAGATGAGAATAGGGATGAGTTGATCATGAAATATTTTGAAGAGATGTTGACCTCCACTGGTACTTCATCCAATAATGATTTCTTAACATCTCTACAAGGCAGGGTTACAGCAGCAATGAATGAAGATCTCACCAAAGTTTTTACTGAAGCTGAAGTGGAGACTGCTTTACAACAAATGAATCCTACCAAAGCTTCTGGACCCAATGGTATGGTTCCCATTTTTTATCAAAAATACTAGCATATTGTAGGAAAGTCTGTGTTGCATGCTCTTAATGAGGGTCATTTTCCTGCTGAGTTAAATCATACGTTCATTGTTCTCATTACTAAAACAAAAAAGGCTGAGTCAGTATCACAATATAGACCCATAAGCCTTTGTAATGTCATTTATAAGTTGATCTCTAATGTTATGTCCAATAGGCTAAAACTTGTTTTACCTCAAGTAATCTCCAATTCTTAAAGTGCCTTTGTACCAGGTCGTGTTATCTTTGATAATATTCTTGTAGCCTATGAAATGATTGATTATTTAAGAAGGAAAAGGAATGGTAAAGAGGGTTTCATGTCTATTAAGCTAGATATAAGTAAAGCCTAGGATAGGCTTGAATGGCATTATTTCGAGGCTGTTATGAAGCATATGGGATTTGCTTCTAGATGGACTCATTTAGTCATGCTTTGTGTCAAATCTATCTCTTTTTCTATACTCATTAATGGTGAACCAGTTGGCCTTATTTATCCTTCTCGTGGGATTAGACAGGGAGATCCACTATCTCCCTGTCTATTCTTATTGGGGACTGAGGGGCTTATATCTCTTTTGACTCAAGCTAGCACAAGGAGGCAAATTTCAGGCATTCGAGTGTGCAGGGGGGCTCCTGTGGTGAATCAATTGCTATTTGTAGATGATAGCATCCTTTTTTGCAAGGCCACTCTTCAAGAAAACATGAAGTTACAAAGAATCCTTGAAATTTATGAGAACACATTAGGCCAAAGAATCAATAGAGGGAAGACTTCAATGATTTTCAGTAACAATGTCTCTTTAGCAACTCAGCAACAAATCCTCTCTTTTTGGGGAGTTCAAGCTTATGTGAATTATGACAAATATATTGGCCTACCATCTATGGTAGGAAGAGATAAAAAGAGGGTTTTCTCTGATATAAAACACAAGGTTTGGTCCAAGCTACAACAACGGAAGGAAAAGCTTCTATCTCAAGGGGGCAAAGAAATTTTAATTAATGCAGTGGCTTTAGCTATTCCAACATATGATATGTCTTGCCTTAAGTTGCCCAACTCTCTTTGTTATGAGTTAGAACAGATGATTGCAAAGTTTTGGTGGGGACAGAAAAAGGAAGAAAAGAAGATACATTGAGTATGTTGGAAGAGGATGTGTGAGACTAATGGTGATAGGGTTCAGAGATTTAAGGATTTTTAATGAGGCTTTACTTGCAAAACAAGGCTGGAGAATAATGCAAAATGAGGAGAGCCTACTTCATAAAATATTCAAGGCTAGATATTTCCCAAGGTCCAATTTCCAGACTTCAATTCTTGGACATAATCCATCTTATGTGTGGAGGGGCATATGGTCAGTGAAAGACAAACTCCTTCAAGGTTGCAGGTGGAGGGTTGGGGATGGAAGAATGATAAGGTTATGGGAAGATCATTGGGTGCCTGGTTTTAAATGTTTGCAACAGTCAAGGGTGGTATTACCAGAAGATGACCAAAGAGTTGAGTCTCTAATTGATCAAAACTCAGGGTGGTGGGATGTACACAAAGTTAGAAGTTTATTGCCCCCTAAACCTGCTAATGCAATTATGAAGATTATGCTCAGTGCAGAAAGTCATGAATACAAATTCTTATGGGACATGGAGAGGAATGGTTGTTTTAGTGTAAAAAGTGCTTATAAACTATTCAAAAAGCTGGCTGCAGAACAAACAGAAGGGGAAAGCTCTAGGAGTAGAGCAAATAAGAAGATATGGAAGGCTATTTGGAGCATGAAAGTCCCCCATAAGGTTCAGGATTTTGCGTGGAGGGCTTGCCTTGAAGCTCTTCTAGATGCAATTTGAAAAGAAGGAAGATAATTGAAGATGCCACCTGCCAACTATGTTCTACAGGTATTGAAAGTACAGCACATGCTCTTCAGCAATGTCAAATGCTTACTAAGATGTGGGATCAGCAGCTTCCTCAAGCCAGGTTTGCAGGACCGCATGAGGATTTCAAGGAGATGGTTTCTCGAGTACAAGGTAGTCATTGTCAAGAGGATTTGGAAAAATTGTTTATGATTGCTTGGGCATGCTGGTATAGAAGGAATCAATGGGTGTATGAAGAAAAACAGTTGAAACCAGAAGAGGTAATGAATCATGCTATTTGTTTGCACAAGTCTTACAAGGCAGTGAGAGGCCTTAAACATAGCAGTATTCAGAGAATGACCCAGTGGCAATTACCTCCACAAGGAATGACAAAGCTTAATGTGGATGGAACAGTTTTTCATGCTGATGGCAGTGCAGGAGTAGGCCTCATTTTAAGAGATTGGGAAGGATAGGTGCTACTGGCTGTTAGTAAAAAAAAGGCCGCAGTGATGGAGCCTCTAGAGATCGAATTAATTGCTATACTAAGAGGTTTGCAATTTTGCATTCCTCTTGGTCTGCAGTCTTTAAGCATTGAGACAGACTCCTTGATTTTGGCTCAAGAGCTATCAAAAGCTGAACTGTCGAACTCTATGTTTGGGAATGTGGTGGCAGGTATCAAGCAAATGAACTCCAAAATACCAAATTGCTCAATTGTGCATGTCAATAGGGAAGCAAATGAATCAGCACACAGACTAGCAAGATTTGCAAGAACTGTTAGTGATACAAGTGTATGGTGGGAACCTGTTCCCCCTAGTGTTCAACAAGTCCTATGGATTGATTTATTTTTGTACTGATGTTTGGTGATTAATGAAAGTGGTTTTCCTAAAAAAAAAAAAAAAAAAAAAAAAACTCAACTTCGCAACTCTTTAATATTATCTCAACACTAATATTTCTACATTTTTTTTTAAATATTCAACGTATATTCATTTTATAAATTTTCAATTCTTCCTTCCGTGTATATATTATATAGCTAATTCCGAATTAACTGGTATACTGAAATATACCGAAACCGAAATATTTTGTTTTAAATTGGAATGATCATCACCATGCAGAACAGAATATAAAACGTTGCTCTTTGGTAATCCACCCGTGGGCCGTCACTACCACCAATATATTTAATTTGTTCTTATCATCCTTCGACCTTTTGATTATTTCTTGTAAATTAGGGTGCATAAGAAATTTTGCAACCATTTGGTGCCTTGAACTATCAATTCTTATAGGGCACAACTTGGGGAGAATGTCCGATGATATGCAAATATTCTAATTTAAACTCGTAACTTTGCATGGGTTTTGGTATGAATTGCGAGTTTTCGTGTTGCATGAAGAAGTAATTCGTTGGGTTGATCAACTTTTCAGGGCTCAATTCTTCATCGGGCCGGGAAAACCGTGTTGTTATAACCAAGATGAGGAGTTGGTAATGAGATGCTTCGGTTAATTTTGCAAGTACGTACTTCAATGATTTTAGAAGCAAATAAATTAAAATTTGGCAATGCTCTACTTGAAATAATTTTCCAAGTGGAGTGTTGGTTTTTGTATATATAGTTCTACCGTTATTAATTTGATTCTTAATGTGATCCTTATGTAAAAATCTTTCTATAGATTCTTTATAATATCTGAAGGCAACATTATTAATACGGCATTTAATTATTAATTAACATATTTTATGGATTAAATATACATCAATCCGTTCCTTTACTACCCCCTGAAGCGTTACCTCGTTCCTCGTTGCCCCTAAAAGGAACCTCCGGTTCCATTACTTGCTGCACTCTATCACTAGCTGCACCCTTTGCCGTCATAAGTTCAATCAAAACAGGGCACTCTGGAGCACCATCCACATCTACACTCCAAACTGGTTCCCTCACCTCCCCTTCTTCAACCTCAGTGACTACGTATTGCCCACCACAATCCCCCGAGACCTCTCCAGTGGGAACTTCAAAGTCCACCACTTTTTGCTTACCTTGTCACAGACTACCTCAGAGTCATTCAACTCCACCACAATAGGACCCTCTTGATCAACATCATCCACAGCAGGACCCTTCGTCCTCCCAACCTCCTTCCAGGCCCTGTCCTCCCCCACTCTCTTGTACAGTTTGGTATCTTTGGAATTTTTGGGACAGGTTGATGATTTTACTTGAGGATTTTGATTATAGTATTGGTCATTGTTTTAGAGAAAGTAATCAAGTTGCGGACTGCCTTGCTCGCGAGGGGGCTTGTGAGTTGAACAACATGATTAGGGAGGCTCATCTGTTAGGCCGTGAGGCCAAAGGATTGTACAGGCTGGACTGGGTGGGATTGGCAACCTTGCGCATGCCTTGAGTTTTTTGTTTTTGTCTGGTTCATTTTGTAGGCCTGTTTGATACTGCAAGTTTGTTTCTGCATTTTGGCTTGTAGGTTTGTTTAGTCCTGCTATGATTGTGGTTGGTTGGTTTGTTTTGGATGCTTAAGTAAGGTTGGTTTGTAATCAAGGTTTTTCTCCGCCTCAAGTGAGGGTTACTAATATACTTGGGACGGAGCCACTGAAGTGGGGCTTCCGGCTCTTTTGAAGAAAAAAAAAAAAATATATATATATATATATACACGTCAATCCGTCTTTGAATTTTTAGTTTTGTTAAAGAATTTGTTAATTTTAATTTTATGACAGACGAAATTTAATTTTATACCACCGATTGATTTAGCCAAATTATTTGCATTGTAATTGAAACCTCCTCTATTAATTTATTAGAATCCGGAGTTCCATCTATTAATAAAAGTTAAAAGACACTCTATATATGTGGAGTTTAGAATTTATACAATGTCTTAAAAATGTTATTTTATCTTCTTATTACTTTTTCTATGTGACATCAAATGATTAATAAATAACAAAAGATCATAGTAAATGATTTTCTACTGATCATGATTTAATATATAACACATTAAAGATGACGCAGTAATGATAATAGTTAAAATAATAACGAATATATAGCACTTGTCATGTTAATTATATATATATTCTCTTATTTTATATATATATATATATATATAAATGTGTGTGTGTGTGTGTGTCAAATAAGCCAGCACGCAGCTGGCTTAGAATAAAATGGTAGTCAACTAATAGAGCCAATTACGGCATATATAATATTTATAGGAAAATGCTAATTGTAAAGGAAGTTTTAAAACAACATCATTTACCTTTGGAGGGCTGTTCATACTTGTTTTTCTTATCCTAATTTTCAAAATCTTTTTATTTTTATTTTCAACTTAGGTGTTTCTAATATCTTCATGTCTATTGGATATTGCACCCCTTTGATTTCTACAAATATCTCAATAGCTTTATAAAAAAAACAAAAAAGTATCTCAAAACTTAGTGAAGAAATTTTGTTCATTCATTATTTCATTGTAATGAAACATAAGTTTGCATCTACATTACTTATCTCTTTCCTATAGTTTTATTGATTTCAAGTCTGAACTATTTGTGATGATATTTACCGCCAGCATTCATTTTAGGCTGTAGGTGGTGCAACAAACTGTGCGGTTGCATCTCTTCGACTAATGGGATTCATTAGAGAAGATCTTTTGTCCAATAGTTGGGCATCTTCAATTGTAAATGTGCCATTGCTGCAAGATTGGATATTGCAGGTATTGCTTTCCTAATATAGCCGCAAGATCTGCAGATATATATGTCCATTAATAAGACACATTTTAGTTTAGAGAAGCTGCAATATATGTCCTCTTTTTCGGTTATTTCTCTGGCTGCAGAAACTGTTGCCATTATGTTGAGATATCAACACTATCTTATTTCGTTATTAGTCTATGCTTCAATTTTACAAAGTTGTCTTTCGCAATAATGTTAGTGCTTTTTTTTTATATAAACAAGGATATCATATTAATGTTAGTACTTTGTTTTTATTTTTTAATTTTTTATAAACAAGGATATCACATTAATGTTAGTACTTTAACCAGCTCAATCTGTCTAGAGATATAGGAAGTAAGATTTAAAACTCACAAGCTATCACCTTGAATACCATCGAGATAAAAGTCGTATGGTGATTGTGTGCAGCAGAATAGTGAGGTAGAATCACTGATTCTGGAGGAACTACTTAGATGGTGATCCATAAAAATTCCAATATTTAGCTTTATGTTTGACACTATTTAATGAGTGGCTGGTTTTGCATAAATTTAATTGGGATCTTTTAATAGGTTTTAATGGGGATTTTGGAATAATATTCTGATTTCTTGACTTCTGTGTAGGGGCGAAGTGGTTTCCCTTTTTACCTTCATATGGTCATTAGTACATATCTCAGACAACTCAAAACCACTACCACCAAATGCTAATGTAATGTATAGTTTTGTCTCTTTGCTTAACCTAAAGTGATGCTTCTGCTTCCAGCTTTCACTTGGATCATGCTGCATCCCTACCATATTTTCTGGAAAAGGTATCTTGCTTACTTCGTGAATTAACATAAGTTGTGTGCTGTCATTTCTATCCCTGCTGACAAATAATTTATTGGAACTTTGTTCAACTTGTGTTTTGTGCATTCTACTAGCCTTTGTGACTGTATGCACTACAAACTTCATCTATTGTGTGGTTCTGTTTTAGTGCAGTGTCATTTAATCTTTTGTTTGTCTTCTTCGATTTTTTTAATCTTTATTTGCAGCATTTAATATAATTATAGAGAAAAGAACAAGCTTGGTGGTTGAACATTGCCCCTACTGATATCATTTCTACTTCAAAAAGTCTAGTCTTTAACTCATAAACCAAAAGTGTCAATTGATTTTTGCCATGATTTTTCATGCTATTAATTCGATTCCATTGTTTATTGTTCTTAGGCACCAGAGTTGCACATGGAGATCCACAAGCATGGGCTTGGTCAACAGACTATGGATGGGCATCTTCTACTTCTGCTTCTGGTAATGAAAAGGTTAGATTGTCAAAGTTTTCCTTCACTCTATAGTTTATGCAAGAGGATTCTGTAAGCTGTAATTGTGTAAAGCCTGTTGGCTTGGCCCGAAACCTTGTTAGTGTTGAACAAATCATTGACTAATGCCTTTTGTTTTTTATTCCAAAATTTCTAATAACATAAAATATTTCTCTAAACTTGTAACGTCACTGTTGGCTTTTTTATCAGCAATTTGTTGATTGTGTTTGGATGTCAAATCTCTGTCATCTACATTAATTATCCAATTTCTTTTTCAAATCTCTAATATCTCTCTCTTCTATGTGCCCCCTTAGACCTATTTAATTTACATGTACATGAGTATGAGAAGGCAATGTTCAACCACCAAGCTTCTTTTTTTTTTTCCCTATAATTATATTAAATGCTGAAATAAAGATTAAAAAAAACAAATAAGAAAAACAAAAGATGAAATGGACAAAAATGATCTGATTTCCCATAACCTATAGGTGGATAATTAATGCAAGTTGTTGTTAAACTAAAACATATAAATCCCTATTGATCTAATACCCAGTCCTCTGCTATAAAGATCCAAATCTGGTATATCTGAGTGAGATTTGTAATTTTCATGATGATAAATTCATATAGAGCACTTATCATATGAAAACTGGAGTAGGAATTCTTGGATCAGTACTATTATCAATAATTCGACTTTTGATTGTTGGTGGTACCTATATCTCATTTGCTTTCTTCCAGAACTCATCATTTACTATGGGGCTAAAAGTCTCACCCTTCCATTTCTGTTTCTCTCATTTGTGATAAAGAAAGATGGATGCTCATTATTGGTTTAAAATCAAGGTCTGCCTTTACACTTCCTAAATTTATGCGAATCAATCAAGCTTCCAAGATGTTGTCACACACTATTTGCTATATGTCCCCCTTTTCTTGCAGGACTCTGGTGATGGTATACCTGGACATGGTGGAATTATAGGTAGAATTAACTTCCAAGTAAGCTTTGATGAGATTTGGATCCAGCAGATTCCTAGGAACTACTTAATTGTAGTATATTTTAGATAACTACTAATTATAATATTTTTTTACAAGTACTAATTATCCAATTTTTTATTATGGCTTCTCATAATTTTTCTTGTTCTACTCCTGGTTTAGGTAAATTGTTTTACTCAAGAAAAACTTGATTACCATCCCCAATGCATGTGTGATTATTCATGATGTCATTTTTGGCAAGAAATCATGATGCCTTGCCTGTTTAATTGCTGTTTGTAACCATAAATTATGTTTACTCTTAGAAACTTCTATTGAAAACCAAAAAAGATATGTGAAAGATGAGTTTACCAGGATGAGGCTGAAACTTTCTACATAAAAATGTGTTATACTAATAGGTGGAAGACTAGGTACACAGAATACTTTAGAAGCCAAAAGTAGAGCATATTTGATAACCCAGCAACAATATTGGTGAAGAATATACTAAGGTTGATTAAGATTTCATGCTATATGCCTGTAATGGGTTAGGACCCTAAGATTTGTGTGCACTTTGCAATCCGCGTGTATGCTAGTTGACTAGTGAACAAAAGGATCCTAGCACATATTTGAGAAGTTTTAATTGCTTACCATATGAACTATTATATGGAAATAGCAAAGTTATCTTTACCACCTAATTCAGTTATTGTCCTATACCATGCAGTATTATTCGTTGACAGAATGTTTTACTGTTGCATACGATTTGGTTACTTTTAGCTCAAAAGTGATTTTACTCCATCAAGAAAAATGAAGGAGATATATTGTAAAATACACTTCATCCACAAATGGATCATCTCACTACAATAATTGTCACTACATGCAAGATGCAATATATAATCATGTATGATTGGATAGGTTGGTGGACAAAATAGTTTATGCAATTGCCATTGTATGAGATGTGTAATTATTTTTTATTGGCTAGGGTGGTGGAAGGTTCGCGGAGTTGGGGGTTTCCTTTTCTGATTCAGATGCCAAGTATATAGAGAGGAAAGTATGCAAGAAGCAATGCACCTGGGAAATTTGGACATGAGGTATAAATGACTATGTACATGATCTGTTGGTATCTTTCTATTTTCTCATCAAGAACTGGTGTTCATATCTGCTATCATCACAAAAAAGATACTGGTCTTCTTAATTCAAATGGGATAATTTTTTACATAAACCAGGAGATAACAACCTCTTTAAATGCTTATACTCTGACACTTGTTTTCTCATAGAAAATGGCAATGGTTATTAATCTAGATGCTATGTAATCTTGGTTTTAATTTATTGCTTACAGTATGTTTTAGGTAGTTGCAATTCAAAACTTAGGTAGTTGCTTACAGAAAGTCTTGGTTTAAGATTATGTTTATAGGTTAGTAAATATGTTTCATGTGAATTAACTTATTTAACTTCTTCAAGGAAGTTAATCCACATTTATGATACTATAAAAAGATATCATAAGGATAATGATACTAGTGAAACGTTTCACGAGTAAATTGTTTTTTTATTTTTTAACAGATTATTTGCATCGCTGCAAAAAGTCATTTGTCGTCGAAAATACTTATTTGCGACCATTAACATACGTTGCAAATATCTTTTAGCGTTGAAAATTTTTGATGGAAAGGAAATAAATATTTGCGATGATTATGTGATTGATGGAAATGTCTATTATGGTGAAGAATGTTTGTCGCAAAAAGTCTTTATGGTTCCCATAAGTTTTTTGCATCAAAACATATATTTGTTTGAAAATGGTCTATTATGGCGATTTATATAGTTTTGCAGCAAAAATTTATCGCCGCAAAAACTTTTTCTCAACGATTTTCTACAATAATGGAATACACAATTCCGGGGAATTATTAACTATTTGCGACTAACTTAATCGCCAAAAATAACCTACTATTTGCGACGATTTTCCTGGTTCACTGATTTTTCGTAAAAAAAGCAAACAATTCTGACGAATATGCGACGATTGAAAAATCTACAAGAATAGGTATTTCCGGAGATTTTCCATAGTATTAGCGACGAAATTTGGCACTAAAAAAAGCATTTTTTTTTCTTGTAGTGACTTTAATTAGCCAACAAGGTAATTATTAAAACAACCAGAACAATCGATCATCACTTACTCCAAATCAGCCATAGCAATTGGAAGGGCTTTAATACAACTATAAGGGCTCGCGGGGTGCCACCCTGGGCCTGGGCCTTTACGACACAGTAAGACACTTAAGGCCTAAACATCCATTCTGACCCAACAGGATTTAGGTTGAATCATTAAAAGGAATGCCCGCCCACTTATCCTGGGATCGTTAAAATATTCATTCATTGAAAATTGATGGATATATAGCTCAAAGGAATTAGGATTCAAATTTCAGATAGTGGGTGAGACTGTTAATCCGGGGATCCCAAGAAGACAAATCCTCTATTTAAAGGGGCTAGGTACCCTAATGAGGATCTGAAATATTTTGGCTTTGAAATTATATATATTATTACTGACTTAGGCATTGAAGGATCTCCCTTCAACTCCCAAGCCCTCTTACTCTTTGATTGCAGAAGATTGAGAGTGTCATGTAGCAATGAAACACGTCCTGATCAACAACGTGCAAGGCCTTGATCTTCAAAAGACCTTTAAGCCATATCGTGGTTGGACACCGCTGAAGACATATCAGTACTAAAGTTGGTTTTGGGCGAGAACTCTCTATTTGCATTCCGCTTCATGTCTGGAGCATTGTTTTCGAGTAACATCCTCAATATAGAGTACTGCTCGTGCATGAATAGGGTATCTGGGTAGTGCAAAGTTTCGGTGTTTGAATAGTGGTTGAATGAGTTGGGAGTAGAAGAAATATAAGATGGGTTTGAGGAAGATGAGGCGGCTAAGAAAGGAGTGTCGAAGCTCTCAACCATGTCTTTTTTGATCTTGTGGTCCTCCATTGAATCGGAGAAGCAAGTCAAGTGAAATGTCTCGCCAAAACCGGTTCTTGTTTTGCTGTTGTACAAATCAATTGAGGCAACACTGAAGGATGCAAGTCCTCCGCATAGGAACTCGGGCTACCCATCCCTAAAACATGAGTTTTCCAGAGATCTTCATGAAGATTCTGCAGATAACCCACTCACTCTAAAGAGAAATCAAATATAAAATGAAGAACATGACAAAAAGAAGATTAAAGAATTGCAAATATACAATGAGTTTAATGGACGATGTGACTTCTTAGTTCTTTCTTATTCCAAAGCAAACTCAAGTAATAGTGATGTATGTTAGGCCACGTGTTCAACCTCATATTCGAGAAAGACTACTGACTGCTATTAAAAGACTGATATATTAAATAAAATATATATTAAAAAAAACAGGAACAGAATACCCGATTAGTCCGAATGTATTTCCTAATCGGTTAACCGGTAATTCGAGTAAAATCGACCAAACGGTTAATCGGAATGCATTGATTCGGGTCGTGTAGGAATATTTTCGGGTCGGGCTGGTGAACAGTCCTAGTTTAAGTACTAGTCAAAGATTGATTAATAATTTCTGGTTGAAAAGTATTTCCAAACCCCCTGTTCGGCCTGGGTTCCACCATGGCCGTCGAGAATTTCTGGAAGGTCTCCCCTCGGGGTCAAGATCGATTAAAAAAAAACATGTTTATAAATAGACGACAATTTGTTTCTCCAAAGACATGAGTAAAGGATCATTAGGCCGCTCGTCATCAAGATCAGTTGTCTTCTGTCGCTAGCCATCTGCGCGCTGGCTATCTAGCTTCTTGTTGCGAATTCCTCTAGCTAGCTAGCTAAAACATGAAGGTAAGCCTTCTTACATAGATATGCACACCCATGCATGCAGAACCGTTAATACATGAAGCGAATTGAAACTTGGTTTTAGTACTTTTTGTTCTACAGATCACTCTCTCTCTCTCTCTCTCTCTATATATATATATACGGCTTCATGAATCATCATATATACAGTTTATGTGCTTTTTATTTTTCAATCTGATCATCGTGCATACATATATATATATATATGGTACTACTGCAGCAAAAGATAGTTATAAAGGTGCAAATGACCTGCGAGAAATGCCGAACCAAGGCCATGAAGATTGCGGCCACATCATCAGGTAATTATTAGCAGTTAGCTATGATCATGATCTGCGTATTCAAAACTCATGGCTTTTCATCATTAGGTACCTACGTAGTTACATCGATCAATCCGATCGATCGAGGGGCATAATTTTCATCAGAGAAGTAGCTATATAGAGCGGCTAATATTTACGTAGGTGGTTATTAATTAATAACTTGACAGGTGTGATAAAGGTGGAAATAAAAGGGCAAGATAAAGATCAGTTGGTGGTAATTGGCGAAGGTGTTGACTCCGCTTGTTTGACCCGCTCCCTAAGGAAGAAGCTTTGCTATGCCACTATATTAACTGTTGAAGAAGTAAAGCCGGAGAAGCCCAAGCTGACTGTACCCGCGGCCTGCCCTTGTCCATGGCCACCACCACCACCGCATCCCATGCACTGCGAAGGCTTCATCTGCTACCGTGATCAAGATCCAAATTCCTGTCGCATCATGTGAACACCCAGATTAATTGTCTCTCTCATGATTAATTAATATTTGCATCCCCGATGTTAGCATGATCAGGTCCTCATCGATCGATGATCAGTTTCAATTTCCTTTTTATTTGTGCATGGCTTCTAGCTATATATATATATATATATGATTTATATATTATATGATTTATATAATAAGGATTTGTTATTATTTTCTATATATATATATATATATATATATAGCAACGTTCACGTTTGTTTAGTTTATATATAATTTTTTTTAATTAAAAATTAATTTTTTATTAATAAAGATGTAATATTTTTGATTAATTAAATAATGATGTGATATTTATATAATTTATAAATAATTACACACTGTAATATATTATTAAAAAATAGTATTAATAGAAGCTATAAAATGATTCTTTAAATAAACAATATTACCTATAGTTTTATGTTTGATGTTCCTATAAAATAAATCTTGAATAACTTTATATAATTAATAAAAATCTAGTTTCTTTTTTAATTAACTCATTATAATCAAACTTAATTTTTGAATAAAATTTTTAAAAAATACGTCTCTAATATATTCATTAACTCAATAGTTGAACAACCAAACGATTCTTGTTACTTCACCAAATATAGTAGCAGCAAGAGCAGGTTCATGTATGTATTTGATAAGGGTGATCCTCGAAGAAAAAATAAAAAACCAAGCAAGCAGTGATGCTATGTCTCGCAAATATACCATACTTTAATGGCCAGCGAGTTTGCTCGCAACTTAAGAAAAATATCTACCTATATATACGTAAGCTGCAGTGTAGAAAGATGAGGATATTCAGCAAGTCTGGCCACGTGAAGTACGATTTCAAACTCAGAGCACACAAAATTCCGATCTTGGGGATCTACTGTATCTTCTCCTCAGACTTAGGACACCTGGTCTACACCGACTTGGGGAGTCGGGATATATATTAATTAAGCTTCGAGGCCCGCAGATAGGGCTGGAAAATGAACAGTCTATTCGATAGACAGCTCGAATTCGATTCGATTAAATTCGAAATTGAGTCAAATAGAATATTAAATGGACCGTTCGTAAATATAGAATTAAGCTCGATTATTAAACGATACAAACTCGTATAAAACTCGACCGGCTCGATTAATATTCGTGAACAAACTCGTATGAAGCTCGACTCGACTCGTATATATTTATACATATATAATATAATATATATATATAATAGCTAAAAGTTAGATATATATAATTTATAATATTCATGTATATAGACTTAGTCTTAACTTATAGTCCACTACATATACTATATATATATATATTTATAATATTAACTTCTAGGCTTATAGAACTAGAAGTTACGATGAATACATGAGTCCAATAAATATACAATATTATAAGTTTACAAATTACACCATATGGTCCATATCATATATATATATATATACACACTAGTAAGGCACTAGTTCTTGAGTTTTGTTATATCTTAAATATTTAACTAAATTTTGTCAATATTTATATAATCTAAATTTAAACAGAATAAAATATTGTAAGAAATCAGAGTTCGTATTGATAGTGTTATTAATAACAATACTAATAGTGTCGTAATATTAGATTTAGTACTAATATAAACTTTAATATTCAAGAAATAATATTAAAATTTCAAAATATGAAACTTGTTATCAATATAAGATTTGTTATTAAAAGAATAAAATTATTCAGAATTAAAAAAAAAATTATGTTTTGAAATTATACATGTAAAGAAATCATTAAATGAAATTGATTAATGAAATAAAAAGATAATAGATTTAAAAAAAAATATTAAATGTTGTATAACATTATTTTATTTTTTCAGATTTTAATTTTTTTAAAGACTTTTTTTAAATATCTGTTAGTCTATACTCTATACAGGAAAAAAAAAAAGAAGCACAATAATATAGCCATCCATTCCTCCCTGCGACACCATTTAATGAAATAAAAAACCCTATGGTCTATTCCTTTCCCTCCATTTCTTTATTTCTCGCCGCCCTAACCCACAAAGAAAATGATATAATAACAATATATCATTCACCGACTACTACCATTTACTACCTATGCAATATGCACACTGCCACACACATGCTTTATTTATTTTTTTCTCCTCGCCTACTGCATTTTCGCTACCCGATATTCGAGAACTGTCCTAAACTAGAAGCTTCTGGTCCATTCACTCTAAAAGAGAAGGCAGATATACTCTCTCTCGCTCTCCCCTAAACTGATCAGAGGAGTTCTAATGGGCTGTTGAAAATGGAACGAGTTCATTTTCACAACAGCTTAGAAGTGTCCATCACTTTGATTTCATCGAGAATCCTAAATCATTTCCACCTTCAAAAATCTGGCCAGACCGGTACCTTTTTTGGCATCGTTTGGGTGGTTTTTGGTTTGAAGGGAGGGCTTTTGTCGGAGGAGAGGGCGGTTTGGTCGAACTGAGCTTCTGAGAGGGAGACATGGATTTTGGGCGAGCGAACTGGAGACTTCCCCCAAATCTGAGTTAATGTATATTTTTTTTTTAACTTTTTATTTCGGTTGTTGGTTTTCTTCCCCTGTAGATCCGAATAGATGTTGGTTGATATATTTGAAGAGATTGTGTTCAGATCTCAATATTTGAAGAGATCGTCTTCAGATGTTAGTGTGCTTAATTTTTTTTTTTTTTTGACCTTTCCGGTATTGATCTTTTTTGTTTCTTTTTCTTTCACTAATGTTGTACAGCTTGTGCTTTCCTACCGGTTCAGATCTATAGCGAGCCGAGCTCGAGTCGAGCTCGACTCGACTCGTTAACAGAACCGATCTCGAGCCGAGCTCGAGCTCATTTTCCTTATATATGAGTCGAGTTCGGACGTTCTCCTAGGCCCGGCTGATAAACGAGCCGAGCTCAAGCTCGACTCGAGTAGTGAACGAGCCGAGCTCGCACAACCCAAGCTCGCTCGAACTCGGCTCGTTTACAGCCCTAAACCCAGGCGGGCAAGTTGCTTACTTTTTTTTTTTTTTTTTAAAAAGCTGCAATACTCACCGCTCTCCAACCGTCGATGGGAGTTATTATTAGTTATAAGTTGTGTTTTTATTATTTTTTGTTATTTTATATATATATATATTTTTATATTTTTAAATATTTTTTTAAAAAAAGTAATAATATTATTATTAAATAATATTTTTTTAATCAGTAAATAAAAAAAAATAAAAAAATCAAAGTGATAGAATTGAATAATAAAATTGAGTGATAAGAATAATATTATTATTTTGTTTATTCGTTTCGAGGCGATCTGGTCCACTCGCAATACATTGTCAATTGATAGGAACTTTTTGTTTTGTCTTAAATGTTATGATAAAGACTTTAGACTTCAGAGATACGCATGCATGGGCCTTGAAACAACGGTTTGAATTGATAAGAGAGTTGGGAAGAATTGAGATATCGTCTGTAGGATACGATATTTTATTAATATTATTTTTTAATATTATTATTATTTAAAATTTAAAAAAATTAAATTATTTATTATATTTTAGATAAGAATTTGAAGAGATTTTTTTAGAATTTAAAAAAATTAAATTGTTTATTATATTTTGATGTAAGAATTTGAAAAAATTCTTTTAAAATTAAAAAAAAATATTATTATATTTTGTATAAGAGTTTAGAAAAATTATAATGATGAAAATGAGATAAGTTGAGATGAATCGATGAGAGTTTTAAAATCAAACAATCCTTGAAAGAAAAAAAAAAGACAAAAAAAAATAGAAGATAAACTTGACATACGGCATCTGATTTTACATATATATTTATATATATATATATGCAGAATTTATATATTTCTCAAAGGTTTTCAAAGTTTATGCTTGAGTGTTAGGCAATAATATAAGCAATAATAATTGTCTTTCTCATATATATTCTATATATAATTTCTGATGATTTACATTCTAGCTAGCTAGTTACATGACCATTAACAAAGATTACTATTATAATATCACCCTAATACCAAACCTGCTTTATATTTATTCTAAATTCACATAACATAAAATAACCGTATAAGACATGATAAATGACCATGTTGGCCAGTCATGACACGTGTACTGTTATGGAGGAAGGACTTGGTTCTGGAAATTGGACTTTCTCGAACGAGGGACACGCGAGGGCCGTCTTGTTTGCTTATAAAATGTGTATTTTGTTTCATGTCTATTTTTATGTTGCTTTTTTTTTTTTTTTGGTTTAATTCCTATTAGGTTTGGTAGAGTGGTTTTTAATCTTGTCTCTTTCTTTTTTAACTCTTTATTTTCTCTGCATCTTCTCTCTCCGAGACCAGACTTCTCTCTCTTCACATCTATTTCCTCCAACTACGTTTGCCCTTCATCTCACCCTCTCTGGCTCTCGCTCTGCTCTCTCTCCCTCTCTATGCGAATAGGGCTTCTCTGATCTCCTATACACAATAGTTCCCATACACAAAGAACATGAATGGAATAAATATTTTCAGGGGACTGTAGTCAGACGAGACTTAACAGATTTTATGTAGGTCTCCTATGTTTGAGTTATATTTGTGAATAAAGTTACAAGGAATTTTGGAAATTTTGAAAAGTGACTTTACCATTTATATATCTAGTTGGTCTCACATATTTACATGCACGGAACGGTACTTGTAAAAAAAATGGTCTACTAATTTAGATCCATTTTATCCTAAAAAAAAGAAATGTTAGGTTTAGAAAAATATATCACAAAAATAAAGTTTAGAGATTGATGTGGCTAGATGTGACATATTAAATCTGATTTATAATAAAAAAAGAGTACTTTACAATATGAAATATTGAAGTATATCAGTCTGTGACTTTACTTGAAGGGGATCTTTTGTGAAAGATGAGAAGTGCAAGCTAGGCTCACAAAAATAAAATTGGTAAAATTTAATTATTTAATTTATATTTTAAATCAAAGCACAGCTTGGAGACAAAACCTAGAATATTACAAATTAATGGCGAGAACTTGCTTGCAGGTTTTTTTTTTTTTAATCTGCTTGCAGGTTGCTTAAGGTTAAGGATACTGATGATAAATGCATACTCAAGTTAGGTACAAACTGATGGTTATAATTTGGCATCAATAATAAATGCTGGCTAGTACTTTCAAGGGACCATGTACAATAAAAGTTGCAGTGATGGATATCTACCTTTTTTATTGATCCTATAGCAACTTATCAATATCTGTATTTGAAATATGAAGCAAAAATAATTAATGCAAAAACGATTATTCAGGTGCTTAATTCACACATGCACACATGACATATAGATCGCATTCAGATTCATGATTTCATGACCATTCATCAATTTTCTACGTTTGGTAGGGTCACGCGGTACTACGTGGGCAGTGAATAGGAAGTGTGGGGACCATTTCTGTCCCTTTCAAAACTAAGATTAGGTTTGTGTGGCTCGACTTGGATTATAACATTAAAAGAAGACTGTTTAATTGTTATCAGTAATTTTTTATGAAAATAATTCTATTTTTATTTTAAAAAATTATTCTCGTTGTAAATAATTTATCTCAAATTTCTTTTTTTTAGTGTGCAAGAATTAATGGGAAATATTCTTGCTTACGTGGGAAATCTTAATATATATAAATGTATATATTCTAATTTTACTCATATATCTTTATTTGTAGTAGTTTACTTTCGAGCATATTAATTTTATATTATATAAAATATATTTAGTTCGAACTTAACTTTAATAAGATTCAAGTGTTGTTTAAGTGACGATTGATAACAGAGTAAAAACAAGAAGGTGTCTTGAGTAAGATTGATAACGATATCCAGCTTCCGTCACGTGGTAGTACGTTACATGAGTGAATAGGAACATGTGTGGGAACCCATGCATTTCTGTCCCTTTTAAAAGTAAGAAAAAAGAAAAGAAAAGATTAGATTAGTGTGGCTTGACTTATATTCTGAATAAATGGAAAAGATTCTGGTCATGCAGAGATCAGGATAATCTTCTAAATTTATTTATATATCTTCCTTTGTTGGGTGAGATTGTCGTAATAAATATAATGAGAAAAGCTATTTTGCCGTCTCAATTGTATCGTTAAAATGTATGATAATTTTTTTTTTTTTTTATATTTAGTGATTAAAAAAATGATTTTAAGTATATTGATTTATTTTTTTATTTTTTAAAAATATTTAAATATATTAAAAATTATGAATAGAAAAATAAATTACAAAAGTAACTAGCGGTAAGTCTGAACGGTACTACTCAGGCAGTAGAGTAGTACTGCTCTAAAGATAATATATTACTAGGTATCAAACCAACAATTCTCCAATCCTTTTTTTTTTTTTTTTTTTAAACAATGAGCAATTCTCCATTAATCCTTTTAAAAAAAATGGCAATGAATTGGATTTTACATCATAATTTGATCCATGTAAGTATTTTACTTAACGTGCTCTACACTACATTATATGAGATTGAAAATATTGGTGGAAAAAATCCATGCCACAAATACAAGTCAACGAGATGAGCGAGTGAATTAGGATATCTCTGATACCGCCTTAATTATTTTAAATAATATTAGACACAGTCTTAATCCACTCACTTTAAAAGAAAGTATTATTTATTATTAAAAATATGATGTTTTTGCATGTAGATATATATATATATTCTATTTTAAAAAAATATATATGTGTGAGTGTTGCATACTTTAAGATTATAAATATTATTTTTTTCACTATAAACAGCTATATAAGCCGCCGTCGTCTCTGACTCACCAATTTCCGCTAACCTCCTCTCTCTCTCTCTCTCTCTCTCTTCGAAGAAGTAGAAAAATCTTCCTTCTTGCATTGGTCCCCCCACGGAGGTCTCCATCATGTACTGTACATCCTGGCTGTCTAACTACTCTTAGTACGCACTCTCCTTAATTGTTCGGTGCGCTTATATTATCTTGTTTTATTATTTCGGTTTCATCGTTTTGTTTTGCCAGTCCAGCACCTCCCGAGTGATTGTCTTCAACTTTGTCATTATTCGATTCTATTTTTTTGTCTTTCGGTTCCAGTTTGGTTTTTGCGTCTCTCTTCCACTTTCGTTCGCTTTGTCATGTTTAGTTTTTTCTGTATATTTGGAGGTATTCTGTCGAATTTCGTTAGAAATGGTAAAGTTTAAATTAGTTCCCGCGTAAGTGTAGGATTCGAATTTTTTGGCCAACTTTTGTTTCCAAAAGTTGATCAGTTAAAAAGTTGTTGCTCCAAGTACCATATTCCTCATTTTGTATGGATAATCCGCGTCAAGTTAATAACTTAATAGATTTATAGTAATTGGTCTGGAGTCTGGACATTAGACTTTAGAGCAGTAGTGTATTGCTTTTTTATTATATTTTTGGTTATGGTTAGTACTAGTGGAATAAAAGTACGTACTACGACTATAAATAGATTAGTCAACTCTTTCAAGTTAATTTATATGATATATTAATTTTACTTTATAATAAAAATAATTTTATAATATAACGTTTTACATCAAGACACATCAGCATATAATTAATTTTATTTTTGTACAATTCTTTTGTGGCCAAAACATTCATCTTTGGTGAAGTTTTAAATTTCGTTCCATTCTGACTAGAACAACCTCTTGAATTTTTTCTTTTAGTCCCATACATCCTTATTTAATTTCGTTCCAAATTCAAGCCCTTTTCTGCCAATTCCGGTTCCATTCCATTCTGGACTGTTTTTAATGATAATTTTGTAATTTTATTGAGTTTATGACATTTTTGTAAATTGAAAATCTAGTTGGCATTCATGTGATTTTAAAATCTAAAAAGATTTATATAATTTAAATTTTTTTGTACCTTTGAATATGTCCCTTAATTTTTTTTAAATCACATTATTTTTAATAATTTCTCAACTCTTTATTTTTTGAGTACTGATACTACCACTAGGCCATTTGAATCTTACCCCTCGGATGACTGGCCTCTTGACGCGGTACTATATATATATATATATATATATATATATTAAAAAACAAAGTTTGTTTGAAAATACAAAAAGAGGAAGTATACAAAAATGTATATTCTACCTCTTTTGTATTTGTGTTTTTATTTTATTTTTAATAAACCATGTGGCATGACAGTACCATGTCAAGAGGATCATCTGAATGATAAATTTTAGATAATCAAGTAGCTTTCTTCTTCTTCTTTTTCCTTTGTTTTCCTTTTGTGTTTCAACTCAAGTTTGTGACTCTTTAATGTTATCTCGACACTAATATTTCTACATTTTTTTTTTAAGTGTCACTACAAGAAATACTGATTTTTCCCACGAGTGATTTTTGTGGCAAAAAGCAGTCATTTTGTGGGAAAAACCCTTTTCCCACAAAATTTATTCGTGGGAAGCTCGTGGGATAAAATTCGCCGGAAAAAGTCCTATATCCCACGAAAGGTTTAAGTCGTGGCCAATAAACCCATTTTCCCACGACTTTTCTTGCGGCAAATTCTTAGTGGCTCGTCACAATTACGACGTTCAACTTAATCGATGATCGTGAAAAATGTTCAATTCCCACGAGTTTTTGTCGTGGGTGTTAGTATTTCCCACGATTTAATGTCGTGGGTATTAGTACTACGCACGCAATTATGTGGTGGGAAAGCTGTATTTCCCACAAGTTATTCTTGTTGGTATAAGTACTCCCCAGGAGATTATGTCGCGGGAAAAACTCTTTCTCCACCGGTTTGTTTCATAAATAAATGAATGACCAAACTTGTCCCCACCATGGCTTCCATAGCAAATATCGTATTCTCCATGATAACATCCCGTAGGTAATAGTTTTTCACATATCTTTAAATGATTTTTTTCCCACGAACTGGTTGATCTGTGGGTAATAATTAATTACCATGAGCTTATCTTGTAGGAAATAATTTGTAGTGTTCGTACCTATTTATATTTTTCCCACAGACACTTCCGTGGGTATGACACTTTAATATCCACGAACAAATCTTGTAGCAAAGAATTTTGATGGTTGCGTGTAACTACTAATTTTTACCTACAATATACAAGTTGTGGGGAAAATGGGTTTTTTTTTTTTTTTTGAATTTATTTATTTATATATATATATATTTACCATTATCGTGCATAAACAATAGCCACAATTTGTGACATTTCTCACAAATTGTTAACCAATCAATACTTTTTCCATAAATATTCTCATATCAATGCAATCAAGCTTTGCATTTTCACTGAAGATCACCTATATATACACGAGAATCAAATCTATTTTGCAAATATAATATTCTAGACAACAATAATCTATGCAAACACTCAAATTATGACAACTTCTAAGTATCCAACTCAATCTGCTATGTAACATACTGCAATAAACATTTCACAAGGGACTATAACATAATTATATATCATCAATATATTATAACAATTTCCAATTAGAACCATTGTTCAATTAAGACCATGGAAATACATGATTAATGTATGTTGAGTGGGAATGACAGGAGGGTCATTGTATGCATATATGATACTACAACTTGACTCCACATTAAACACAGCTTCATTGAATTTTGCTTAAGCTACCTTTGATCTGCCCAGATGACCACCGTAAGCTTCCTCTTCATCCACACATGAGATCTGAAAATAAAGCACAAAGATGTTAGTCCATGAAAGCAAGGTGTGCCTCAGTAGTAATAGGCTTTCATACTATTATTGTTGCTTAAAATATCTGTGTCCACATATTTCATGGCATAAATCTCCAAGTTATAGTACTGAGCATTTTCAGCCACAGACAAACTCACGATGAGGAGGTCAATATCCAACCAGCAAATTGGTTTTTCAAATAACAAGTATATGGCTCAATATTCTGGTCATTTAATATACAGTTAATATCTTAATTCATGACATTGTTTCAATTCCTATTACAGTAAATAGAGTCATTCAGCTCATGCTCCAAATTATTACCATATAAAACATGAACCGAACTTCTAAAGAGCTTACAAAATGCTATATTGAAAATGACCCAGACCCAATACTTTCAACCAAACTATAATATTAGAGAAGCTATAATTTTTACTGGATTGCACAAGCATTATAAAGTATTGATAAGTTACCAGCCAAAAGTAGAATCTTAAAAAAATGAAATGATGCAGATTGCATTAATTAGTATAGGTACATATAGGTTGTCAAATTCCCAATTTCATATATATAATGGCAAGTACGTCAAACTATGGTAGGGCCATTCCGGTTCCTGTTGCAGCGTCCACTGGGATGGTTAAAGATAACAAAATATTCGATATATTGGACGACAATACAATGACTTTAAGCCATAAAATATATGGAAACTAGTGGACTACAAATTACTATTAGGGATGTAAGATATTTTATTTTTTGTTTCCTCTCGTTTTTGGCGTCTTCTAGCGAGGAGGAAGAACTCACTACAAGTTCTACTATTGGTCTATTGCTTCAATATTCTCATTGGGGGCTTTCTCAAACCATGTGTTTAATATTACATAAGTATACTATCAAGTCAAAGCTCCCATAAGTCCAACCATCACTCTATTAGTATTTTGAATAGACAAATAATACTGGAGTGAAATCTACACAGCAGCAAATCCTTTAGATTTGATGCAAAACCAATGGGGGCAAGTATACTTGGCTGTTAAAACAGATAAATATAATGTGGCATCAGAGTTTAATTCATGAAATGCCAGTTACATAACCAACATCAATCAGTTTTATTAATTTGCAAAAGGTGTAGTTATACATCAGCCATTACCAACCTATTTATACTGCAAAACAATCCATTTTTAAAATCACCTAGATGCATTACAGCCCACCAATATGAACTATGCACCGCAACTGGGGAAATTTTAAATCAAAGTAACATTGGGAATACTGGTAACTTACCTCTATTCAATTATATTTTACACTTCTGTTGGTGGTTGCCAATTCTCTCCATCTGGGCTAACACAATGTAGTTCCATCCCTCTGTTTTTTTCCTTGCCTTAATCCTTGCTGAAAACAGCTACCTACATGCATCTGGTGTATCCCTGCAACAAAAATTATTGTAAGTTTGACCCAGCTGGACTCACCCAAATAATTATACAAGTGCTTTCACAAAATCTGGTGAAAGCATTTTATCTAAGAAGATAACTCACATCATCACAAACAGTTTACCTGCACTATACCAGCACCAAACTTGTGAAGCTACTTCCATAGTGATACCAAGTTTTATATGAACAACACAAATTAATATATAAAAATACAACCACCTGCCACTTTTCCCTCAAAATATAACACCTCCTACACTTCCCACAGGGAACATCAAAATCTCAAAACATTTGACACATTGTCATGTGCACAGGGGGAATACAAAACACAAAAGCCCCACACTCCAAAAAACTACAGCTTTGTAGATGCCTAAGCATCTCCCTGAGTCTCTTCTTGAGACTCCCTACTTGAAGGCAACTGTGATGTTATCATGTTCAATTGTTTGTCATGTGCAGAAAATTGTTCTTTCAGAGCAGCCATATCATTCAAAAGTGACTCTAGTTTAGTTTTATAAATGTCTGCAGAAGTCTTATTTCTTTCATTTTCCTCCGCCAATCGCACAAATGCCTTGTTTTTTTGCAATGAAGGAGAGGGCTCAGGAATCATAGAGTGCCCCATCCCTTGTGCATATCCCGATTTGAACCCTAAGACCTCTTTGAATACAGACGCAGCAGCAGCATCATCAACAACCTCCTCAGACTCCATCTCATTCAACCTCTCTACCATTTGAATCTGAAAAAAGTCAATAAAAATTGAACATTAGTCCTTATAAGTGAATATTCCATTAAAAATTACAGCAATAACTAAAAAGAGTAAATTCGTTTTGCACACTCACATAATTGTGTTCACTTGCTGCATTTATGAATTTTCCTTTTTGCTTAGACCAATGTGTTTCTTTATAAAAAGCAATCATATTTGGTGCCTCCTCGCTCTTCACAGAAAAATGTACGTAAAAGGTAAGTATCAAACTCCACTTTGATTAAAACACTTATATTATACTGCACACTACATGTCTTACCCTCTCTTCCATAAGCCTAACAAATGATTTCCTCCCACCGGTATGTTTAACTTTTTGTCTTTTCCTATTAGTAGTATTTCTTCGAGACTGCTCCTGAAAAATTGTGAAACAAGATAAATTAATTTTGTTGCACCAACACTTTTGAAATCGAACACTTAAACAACAAATATATTCTTGAATATGGGCTGTTGTAACAGTAAAAAAGCACCTGTTTCAGAGTACTAGGATAGCTACTTCGAACACATTAGTCTAACACACCAACGAAATCATAACTTCCAAAGATTAAAGCAAAGAGAACTGGTAATGGTTGAATTATGATAACATAATACACAACTGAAACCTCTTATTGCAGTTCCCAATATGACAACCCCTTTTGTTTTATCTTGTGACTCAAAGTAAAATTTATGTAAACTGACCATGCTGAAATCATGTTGGGTGTGATTGTGTTACTCTAAGTCAAGCTACAGGACACTCTTATTTCAGGTGCCTTGTGGGGCCTTATGCCTTGTAACACTTATAAACTTCTTCATACATGGAGTAATTCCCATGTAAACATAACCATGTCAAAAGTTCTTATGTGAGGTAGAATTAACTAAGACTTACATATTTAAACAACATGGATTTGATTTGTTTATTAAATCCATAAATAGAAACACAATTCAGATCCTTAAATGATCCCTCATCATCTTGTCCCAATAGCAGAAAATAAAAATATTTCACCACATTATGCTAACCATTCAGCACCCTAAGTTTTAAATGCAATATCTACAACAACTATACTTATATGCTCCTGTACATGGTACTTCCATGCCAGTAATATAACATCAGAGTTATCATCCATAAACAGATCATATTGAGTAAAAGCCCTTACCATGGCATGACCACGATAGGAACAAAATCAATGCTAGTCACAAGTACCTTGAATGGCCCACTGGCCCACCTTTCACATAACCACTCCCAAACAGGTTTCTCCACCAGGGACATCCCACCGGATAGTGCCTCCTCATGCGATGCATACTTGAGGTAGTGCTTGTGCAGTTCGTAGTGGTATGCATTGTATTTATCAGCGAGAGCCATTACCACAGCTTCACGGTGGTTTTCTTTCGTCCAGTCCAACACAAAATCTGCCTGCAAAACCAAAATCTAAATCATACATGGTTTGTCACAATAAAAACCAGCATGAACCGAATTGTGAATAAAGTTCAAAATCTGGGTATATTTTATAAACCCCTACTCTAACACGATTGATGAGCTCGTGCTTCTCCTTCTCATCTACCGCACTCCAGCTTGCATGCCTCATTTTTGCATGCACTTTCACCACCCAGCTCACTCGACTACTGAAGACAGTGGCATTATCGCACGATGGACCCCTGTGCCCATCCTTTATAATTAAATCAATCTTACCCAACTTACGTAACTTTTCAAATGCTGTCCCCTTCGCAGGCCCTCGACCTCGTTTTTTTAGAGCTGTAACTATAATAGGAAGTTAGTAATTGTGATATGGAGAGAGAGATATATATCTCACAATAATCTCACCTTGTCTTATATAAGTCAGCATTTAATTAGATTTTGACTTAAAAACAAACAAGGATATTAATAATTTGAAAGTTATTAAACACCATGATCACATTAATAAATATGATAATGGTGGGATAATATTATGATCAGATTGTGCATTTTCTTTATATACTGGAAATTAGCTGAATTGTAAGTCTAATGTTAGAAGTGGATAAATGACACTTTAATATAGCTATCAAAGAAAAAAGCAAGCTGCTCATGCTACTCACCATTGCCAACTCTAATTTGAATCCACTAGATCTCCCAAAAAATATACATGAAAAAGGTTAGGGTGAAAACACCTAAACCTTGTGTCCTCTAATTCATTTTTGGCTAGTCATAAATGATAACTAAAGTGTTCAATTCCTATGACAGATCAACACATCATCATGTACTAAGACTTTTTGAACATGCTAATAAAGATAGGAAAAATAAGAGTTCATGAATCTAATCCTTGATCATAAGCATTAATATTATTTGGAAATAAAATCATATGCCAATTTATAACCATATATGTTATAGCCTAACCCATAATCCCCACATTAATGCTCCAATCAGAGGAAATAGAATGGCATTAATGTAACCTGTGATTATGACAACTAATTAACAATTAATAGAAAATATGTGGCTCTTAACTAAAGATGAAAGAAGGTTGGAAAAGACTCTAAAATGGGCAAGGATTAATTGAGTGCATGTGTGAGCCATAAAATCAGTATTGTAGGTGTGAATATCTATCTAATATTATTATGAATAATGGTGTAAAATTGTAGAAAATAAATATATATATATTTATGGAGTGGTATTAGGAGAGCTGGGTGCTGGGCTGAAATGTGCACGGCCTGATCGATCATATCGATCACAAGTGAAAATGATTGAGTCCTTTGAAATTTCCCACAATTTGAGAAGCGATCGATATTAGATCAATCTGGAGGAGACAAAGATCTATAATGGTTATCATGGTGGGGCTTCCACTACCTCTTATAAAGGAAGAAAAAGATCAAAGGATAAGGGTTGGCATGCAGCTCGATCAGTACTTTTATATCATCAATCCATGACAGATATAGCTATCTTGAGGGGACTGCTACTGACTATTATCTGTTGGCTCAGTTTTTCCTCACTGGAAAAATATATATTTGACTACATCATCACATAATTTTAGCTTCAAACATTATTAATAAATATATTTGATCTCCCATTATAAGTCCTATGTAAGTCGAAAAAGATAAATTTACAATAATAAAAATTTATTTTATTCTCAAGTCGGTTATGTAGAGCACATCGTCCACGTACAATACTTAAATGATGTAATTCTATAATTTGTAAGATTCACATTTTAAAAGTTCTCTTCTAAATCAAATAAGTCATGTAAACACTTTACTATGTGTGTTATCTACATCGGCTTATAACTAAATCAATTTAAAAAAAAAAAACTCAAAAATATCTAAAGAATTAGATATATATATTATGTAAAAACATTTATCAATTGCGAAATACCCATTTCATAAATGTTTCGTTGCAGATAATTATCATCAAAAGGAAATAATTACTTCCCTATACCTATTTATCAAACTCTAAAAAAGTTTCAATAATAATATTACATTTCTAATTACATATGTTGGCTGGCTAGCTTAATATATAATATTTTCAATTAATTTAAAAATAAAAAATCCAACCCAATTGCCATCCCTGATCACCATGTATATGCTGATTGGAAATCACCCTAGCCAGCTTGCTAGAAACTGTAACAAAGAGATGATGGTTCTGTAAAGTGTTTGCTCAATCAGGTCTGTTCATGGCTTTACAAGCAAAGATAATTGCTTGTGGAAAATCCTTGGGGAAATTGATGCAGTTTAATGTTTAATTACTTGTCATGTTTAGTAGCTTTTCTATTCATGTTTAATTGCTTGCTTTTGGAGGTCTGTTCATGGTCTGTTGAGTTTTCTTTTTAAAGACATTTTCTCTAATCCAGTCTATCAAATTATCATGTATACAGTGCCACAAATCACACATATTACACATTACACAATAGAATTTACACAAGCTTCACAGATTCACATCAGATTACGCATTACACAATAGAACCTAACTAAATTTCACAGATTGACATCATCACAAATTACACAATCAAACCATATCATCATAAAATAGAGCAATGATATCATCACAAATTACACAGAGAGAGGAGGAAGGGAGAAGATACCGGTAACTCACCGTGTTCCCAGAAGATGCATCTACTGGACTTGGGCAGGCGAAAGCAGTCGGGGAAGGGCGGCTCGATCCCAGAGTGACGTCGCGATGTGGGGCGGGGGGGAGGGGATTGGCTCTAGGTGACTGGATGTCGTCTCGCGGCAGGGGGGAGAGGCTCGATCGTAGTCGCAGGGACAGAGAGGTGCGGTGGTGGCTCGCAATCGCAGAGAGAGAGAGAGAGAGAAGAGAGCGACGCGGGGTGCGAGGGATGCGGGAAGAAAGGGGAAAGGGGGGTATATATTTACTTACCTTTTACGACGACTCTTAGTCGCCGCAATAATACATAATGTCGCCGCGAGAACCAAATGACCCATAATGTCATAATTTATTCAGGTAATTCTTTTTGCGGCGAAAAAATATCGCCGCTAAAAGTCGACACTTCCTCGCAACAAAAATATAACCCACGGACGCGTTATATTTCTGACCAAACTATTCGCGGCGACAAAAATTCGCCGCAAAAGGTAAATTTTCGCCGCAAAAACAACCTTTCCCCACAAACATTTCCTTGCCGACAATATGTCGTGGGAATAGGCTTGTTTTATTTCCCACGAATGGTTTTCGTGCCATTAGGTACTTATTTGCCACCACCGTGTGTCTTGGAAAAAGAATTCATGGCAAAAGGCCATAATTCTTGTAGTGTGTTCAACGTATATTCATTTTATAAATCGTCAATTCTTCCTTCTATGTATATATTATATAGCTAATCCTGAATTAATAGGTATATTGAAATGTACCGAAACCAAAATAGTTTGTTTTAACTTAAATTGGAATGATGATCACCATGTAGAACAGAATATAAAAACATTGCTCTTTGGTAATCCACCCGCGGGCCGTCACTACCACCAATTTATTTAATTTGTTCTTATCATCCTTCGACCTTTTGATTATTTCTTGTAAATTAGGGTGCATAAGAAATTTTGCGACCATTTGGTGCCTTGAACTATCAATTCTTATAGGGCACTGCAACTTGGGGAGAATGTGCGAGTAAATGCAAATATTCTAATTTAAACTTGTAACTCTGCATGGGTTTTGGTAATGCGAGTAATTTTCGTGGTGCATGAAGAAGTAATTCCTTGGGTTGATCAACTTTCAGGGCTCAATTCTTCATCGGGCCGGGAAAACCGTGTTGTTATAACCAAGATGAGGAGTTTGGAAAATGAGACGCTCCAGTTTTCTCAAGCTGTACGTACTTCAATGATTTTAGAAGCAAATAAATTAAAATTTGGCAGTGCTACTTGAAATAATTTTCCAAGTGGAGTGTTGGTTTTTGTATATATAGTTCTACCGTGATTAATTTGATTCTTAATGTGATCATTAATAAGGAATTTTAATTATTAATTAACATATTTTATGGATTAAATATAGATCAATCCGTCTTTGAATTTTTAGTTTTTTTTAAAGAACTTGTTAATTAAATAATCTAGTCTCCTTGATAGACGAGATTTAATTTTATAACACCAAATGATTTAGCCAAATTATTTGCGTTGTAATTGAAACCTCCTTTATTAATTTATCAGAATCCGGAGTTCCATCTATTAATAAAAGTTAAAAAACACTATATATGTGGAGTTTAGAATTTATACAATGTCTTAAAAATGTTATTTTATCTTCTTATTACTTTTTCTATGTGACATCAAATGATTAATAAATGAGAAAAGATCATAGTAAATGATTTTCTACTGATCATGATTTAATAACACATTAAAGATGACGCGGTAATGATAATAGTTAAAATAATAATGAATATTATATAGCACTTGTCATGTTAATTATATATATATGTGTGTGTGTGTGTATACATGCATGCGCATGTATATATATAATTGCTACCTCTATATTAATGTTTTTTCGTCTATACATATATATACATGATATGATGTGCTGATCAGGGACGTGGATATTGAGAGGCAAGGTCCCAAGAATGATGCTACTGGTTCAGAAAAAAAGACAACAATAAAAATGGCAAGTGGGCAGGACGTCAATCACCCACCTTTGGTGAAGAAAATTACTTCAAAAACAACCAAATTATTTTCAGAACCGCCGTGGTGGTTCCAGTACTTCCATTGGGTTGTGGCGTTTTTAGTGGTGTGCGTAGTTGCAGTAGCAGAGGACCCTTTGTTCTTTTATCTTCCTGTCATCAACCAGGCTACCAAATGCATTACGATAGACACCACTTTCAAAATCATTGCTATTTGTGTGCGATCGTTCCTGGATTTGGTTGCTCTTGGGGATTTGGTTGCTCGGTCAATGGATTGCTGTGCTTACTGTTACTCGAGGTCAGACTACGTAATTAACATTCTCAGCATTCTTCCAGTCCACCAGGTACTACTATTACAAACTACTTTTCCGCCTCTAATATTAATATTATCATGATCTGTTTGTATTGATATTTATATATGAACAAGGTACAGGTGCTAATGCCAATTATATTTTCAGAAATGAGCGGTTCAAAAATCCCGAACATAGGGAAATTCCTAAATGCAATTGTTCTTTTGCAATATGTGCCAAGAATTTTCCGTATGTACAGATTGTGGAAAATAGTCAACGAGACTATCATCCTACCTAAAAGAACTACTAATGTTAAAGTGAATGCAGAAAGCAACAAGAATATGATGATGATCCCACCCAAAGGTTTTCTAGTGATGAAAGCTGGATTCTATCTCTTTCTGTATCTCGTTGCCAGTCATGTACGTACGTATGTATATTTTATCAATCTCATCATGAGGACGAAAACCCATAATTTATAAAGATTATTTAAAAGCGTGAATATATAGGTATATAATATAGTACGTTTTAAGTTTGAATGTAAAATAAAAAATAAATTAGACCTTTAACATGTCAATTGGTATCTATATTAGTCTTTCACTAAATCAAGGTTATTAATTATCACATTCATTTTCAATAATATAGACTAGTACATAATTTATAAAAAAAAAATCGTCATTTATTTTGTTTCAAAAAATTATCTCAACAATTTTTAAAACTGAAAAAGTTATTTCAATTAATTTTTATTTTGAAACATAGTCATCTAATTAACAAGGTTAATATATAATTTCATATTCTTGGCTTGTCCATATTGTTCAACTTAAGTTTTCAAAATAAAAGTTAAAGAAAATGACACATGAAAAGTCATATTATAATATTCAAAATTAACTTATAATTTAAACTTACGTAGTACATAATAAATCAAATTAAAAATTTTGATTTACATGATGAATCAATGAGCATATATATAAATATTTATGGATCGGAATAAAACATATATATGGGATTAAAAGAATTCACATTTAATGCTCTTTTATTACAAAAATGCTTTTTTGGTTTTTCTTCTCCATTGAACGAGAGACCGTTTGCTGGCAGTTGGCCTGTGAGCATGATATTGGATGTAACAAGATTATTTCTTTAAACTGTGGTAGTACTGATGGTTTTGGAAATTACACGTTTTTAAATGATTTTTGCTCTATAGAAAACCCAAATATCACTCTCTTTGATTTTGGAATATTCCAAGATGCCCGTCAATCTGGTATACTGGAGTCCATGGATTTTCCGCAGAAGACCATGTTTTGTTTCTGGTGGGGCCTGCGAAATTTGAGGTTCGTACTGCATGTTACACTTTTTTTTCCTTTGAGAATTTCATAACTATTATTTTCCATTATTAATAACAGCACTACTCGGGTAAAAAAAAGTTATTATTAATTTGGATGAAAATATATCATGCAAAAGAAAAAAAAAAAAAAAAAAAGACGCGTGAAAATCAATTTATTTTCTAGAGATTATTTATTAGATCGCTTTAGATTTTGCTTGTTTAATTATTTTGAGCATATTATATATATCAATGGTTTTGATATTATTAATTACTCACACATGGACGTCCAAATCTTGCAGTTCACTTGGTCAAAACCTTGAAACAAGTCCTGAATACTGGGAAAACTGCTGAACAGTTCTTATTTCGATCTTTGGCTTGCTTCTATTTTTATACTTCATCGGAAATCTGCAGGTTGGTGTCTGCTCGGTTTGGATTGAGAGTTAATCTCAACCCGTCTTATCTTATCTCATCTCATCTCATCATTATAATTTTTTTAAATTTTAAAATAATAATAATATTCTAACAATATTTTATTCAACTTTCATCTCAACTCACTATCTAAACCTATGTTAGAGTAGGAGACGAGAGAATGCAGAGAAGGCATTAACAGAATATGATTCTCATCTTGTATTGATGTGTACCGCTGTGTGTTTATATATATATATATATATATATTTTGAAAGATGCTGTGTGTATATATATACAATGTGAAAAGGAATAAAAAGGGAATATAATATGTTACATGTAACCGTAGACAGCAACTACCTAAAGTCCCTACAGTATGTACAAAGGAATGCAGAATATGCATATCAGCTGTTTGAGGTATTGCTCAGCTCACATATAACTAAGGTACATCAATGGTATCTATTCTAATAACCTAACCTTATTAATTATTTCCATTATTATGTGTGTATATGAATATGTTAGAATTTTAATTATCTTCACCTATTCGTATCAGGCTATCATCAGCTCAAACATTTTTTTGAGACAGTGGTGATGATTTAACTACTAGCTGATTAGAGGTCTTTAATGTGAATCCTTACTTCAAATCTCACTCTCATTTAATTATATTGAATAATATTTATCTATTATTACAGCAGTCTGCTCACATCATGTGAAGGTATAAATTAAATGATTAGATTCCCATATATCATTATATCTTCTTAGGCATTTGGGACAATTAGTGGTCTCACAAAGTACGTGTTGGGCAGGATGGTTTCTATATATGATAAATATATATATATATTTTAATTTGTTATATAATTTGCTTCTTTGTATATAGTTAGGTTGGGGGATTAATTCTCTCCAACCTAATTTATTTGAGGAAAATCTTGTACTTAAATAAACAGAATCTTCCTCCAAACTAGATTTGGAAACTCATTTAAAAAATGTCACATCAAATTCTTGTAGATTTGATTTGAGTTTTAATCATTTTGGCAAGCAATAAAACCTCTACCTTTGGTTAATAATAACTAATTAAAAGATGCAGGGTAGTCAATTATATATAGGGGTACTGTAAGAATATTATATAATGGACTTCATGATAACTTAGATGTAATTTATGAGTAGAATTATTTTAATTAGAAACTGATCAACTTAACTGTAATGCGACAGGTGTACATGCAGTGGGAGGCATCTAACGAGTTGGAGGAGATAATGTCTTAAGTGGTCGAAAATCATAGACTAAATTACGTAGCATCGAGGATTGAATAAGCACAATCGGGCTCCCTGACGAGTTAAAACGCAAAATCATGAGCTATGTGACACCAATACTGGAAGATCAAAACAAGCAAATATATATTGATACAGAGAATCCATTCCCTCATCTTCCCACACCACTTGGAACATTAATTAAGCTCCATCTCTGCTTGCCCCTGCTAAAGACAGTGAGTTTCGATCCCCAGGCCAGTCTTTTTATGCTTGACCAAACAAATCATTCAAGTGAAAATCTCAGTTATTTTTCCATAAAAAATGCTTCAAAAATATTAATTGAATGGATAGCAAGATCGAGGTAGTGGTTTAATTAGTTACAACTTGGTTGTTACTCATTGCAATATTCAAACACCATTAAATATTTTTCATTTTTCAATTTTTAACTTTTTTATCTAACCATTACCTAATCATTACAAATTTTCAAAACTTCGAAACAAAACACAGAAAATGATTTAACTTTTTCAAATATTCCTAAAACAAAAATTATATTAAAAAAAATTATATTCTAACCCTCTTTTAACTTCATAATTTTCTTATTCAACTTTTTTTTTTCTCTCATTTATCAAACTCTTGTAAAAATCTTAACCCAAACCATATTTCACTACTATTAACAAATTATCTCCCTATTATTCACAGCTTTCTCATCTATCTCATATGTGTAACCAAACGAGGGTAACTACTTTTATGAAATACTTTAATTCATGATTTGTTATTTTAAGTAGTTGACTTATAAAACACTTAGGGATGCTTGGGAGTGAGATGAGATGAGAATTTTGTGAATAGTAGTAAGATAGTTTGTAAATAGTAATGAGATAGCTTGATGAATGTTTTGGAAAAGGAGAGAGAAAAAGTTGAATAAAAAGTATTATAAAGTTAAAATATTGTTAGAACATTATTTTTTGATATTATTTTTGTTTTGAGATTTAATAAAGTTCAATTATTTTTTATTTTGTGTTTGAAAGTTTGGAAAAGTTGTAATGATTTGTTTAAAAGTATTTGTGTTTGAGTGATGTTTGGAAAAGAAATGAGATGAGATAAGATGAAAACTACTTCTAAACATCCCCTTAAGCGTAAGTATGTTGCTCAATTTTGCATGAAGTCTATTTTAGCATTGACCTCGTGTTTGATTTGAAAAGAGTACTATGCATGCACCGATGTCCATCTCGTAGATCAAGTTGGTATATATTATCTCATTAATTAATCTTGTCAATTGTTTGTGAACATGCAGGTGCCAATATTTGCAAACGAAAGTAAAGAATTGTTGTCTGAGATCACCTGTAAGTATCTCAAGCAAGTGCAGTACAATCAGAACAGCTTCATTGTTCAAGAGAGAAAACCACTAAATGCGATGATTTTCGTAGTGAAAGGAATTGTGTGTACATGTACAAGTAATCGTGGCGATAAAACCGAGTGTCTTGAGAAATGTGACCTCATTAGAGAACATGATCAGCTTGTAAAATGGGTGCTGGAATCTCCCAGACAATCCAACCCTCCCTTATCAACAAGGACTATCAAATGTCATACAAAAGTTGAAGCGTTTTGTCTTATGGCTGAAGACCTCAAGGATATGATGTCTCAATACTGGTGGAAATTTAGCAAGTTCAGAAACATCACACAATTTGACTCGGAACAGCGGAAGCATTTTGCAGCTTCATCCATCCAAGCAGCGTGGCAGCGCTACAACGCCATCCATCCTAAACAAGAAGAACTTACTTGAATAAAGGATACCAAGTCTGCTATGCAGTTGGCTAGCTAATATTGCTGCACATTATCATGAATTTGAGAAAGGATAAAAAGTAGACTCGCACCCTCAAATGATTGGATGTTGTATTTTTATACTTTGAACCATTATCCAATTATAATATAATTGTTAACATAGATGAAAAAGAGTTATAGAGCACATGAATATTGATGGTCGGATCTTGATCATGGTGCGATATGTTAGTTTTGGTAGTTTTAGTTTTTGGTTCAAAGTACAAAATTCCTGATGGTCTAAGGGTGCAAGTTATATTTACTTATCATTTCGAGAAATGATATACTGTTATTATATTTTTTATACGATGTTTTGAGTTCTTTGCAAACTAATTAGAATTAAGTACAGCTTCAATGTATAGAAGCAAATAAAGCAGCCGCATCTCAAATGTACAAATGATCAGGTCGGGATTGGCCCATGGTCGTTCAGCCACCACTGGGCCTTAACGGGCCATTGGCTCATTGAGCCCAAAATCCTTTTTTGAAGCCCATATTTACAACACTGGGCCCATAAATGACTTTCAGCCTATATATAAAAAATACATGCTTTCAAACTAAAAATAAATCAAGTCTGCATCTAAATTATTACAAATTAATCTAAACTAATCACAATCCCTAAATAAAGTTTATAAATAAAAATTAAAAAATATAAAATAAATTAATATAAAACTATTACAAATAGTTTGAATACTCTAGAATGAAAAATCTATTAGAATTTAGAAATAGTCCCTCCAAGGTACCAAGTATCCAAGATGCATTATACAATATGTTAATAACCATGTTACCATATGAACATGAAACAAAAAGATAAAAAAACATGGATGAAAATGAGAATATGATGTCTCAAAAATAAAGGTACTTGAATTAGAAAATGTAAGAAAACAAATACAAGCCTGTAAGGGATGAATTAACAAACTATATGTGTATCAATGCGCGCCCGAAGTAGATTGCGATTGAGTTTTTCTTTTCCCGAATTTGAAGCTATATCAATTGAAATCAAAATTAATTTCAAATAAGAGTAATTACTGCTTCCATCTTACTCGTCCTCCTCCATGCAGTAATCCACATAATCCACCACCTCCCGAAACTGAATCGGCTTCCTCTCAATCCAGTTCTGATTACAAATCAAAGCCTCTACAATTGTAGGAAACAATGAACTCCTAAAGGGATCCAATATGTGCCCCCGGTACTAAAGCGAGACTATGAGGCTATTGTAGAAATAGAGTTGACCAAACACTACGATCTGTCTCCCCAATGACATGATATTTGACAACATTTATCTTCAACCAAACTAAAATATCAAACTCTTCCATATAGGAGTGTAACTCCATCGACAAATGTCTTTCCAAGTCTGCTTGACCATCTAAATTCTTCTTCTGCTCTTGTGTATCACCAAACCGCATACATCACTTATGCTTTGTTGTCTTCCTAGCGTCGGTAGGAGGCAAAGTAGTGGTAGATGATGGAAACTCGATACTAACCCCCTTGAATGAGGAAACTCATCAAACAACCTATTGAGAATTTCCTTAACACTCAACACAAGTTGATCCACCCATAATTTTCCATTAGTACTGTGACGCCCCGACTCCCACGTACAAAAAGCCTCTGGAATCGTGACGTCAGGATGATGACAACCCGGGTCACACATCCCAACGATACGTGCTCAAGTGTGTGCAACGTGCCACTAGAGCACCAAAGAGTCGCAACGGTTAAAATAAATAAATATACTAAGTACCAGAATTTTATTTTTTATTTTTTATTTTTTATTTATTATTTTTTAAACTTACCATAAATTCATTCATTTCGTGGGTAAATAGTTTTTGCGACAAAGTAATTAGCTTTTTGCGGCGATGTTTTCTCGCCGCAAGTAATTAGCTTTTTACCAAGTGAGTAAAACAACCCAAAAGAAATTCTAACAAGCCTAAGCCAAGAAAAGAACCTACAATCCGAGCAAAGCTTACCCCGGAGACGTAAACCAACCAGAAAGAAAACTAACCACTTTGAAGCACAAAAGAAACTCAACATAACAAAACAAAAAACAGCAACTTAATGACATCTCAAATAAGGCAAAGCCAACTTATCTGTTCTAATCAATCCTTTAAGGTGCTTAGGAATATGTAATAGCGATCTCCAAACCGAATTCAAACCTTCAGCACCTATTTTTGCTAAATAATCAGCCGGCATATTTCCTTCACGAAAAATATGATTAATAACAAAATCCCCACCTTCAAACAATCTCATCGCCTCTTCCCAAAAATCTTCTAAGTACCACACTCTACTATTCTTCTTCTGGATCCAAGCTACACAAACCAAGGAATCAGACTCAATGTCCGCCTGACATATTCCCAAGTCTCGACAATATTTCAACCCAATTAACAAGGCTTTCAACTCAGCAAGATTATTAGAACCCTCGCCAAGACAGGACGAGAAAGAAAGCACCATATCGCCGCAGGAATCTCGAATTATACCCCTTACACCTGAATTCCCCGAATTACCAAGGCTGCACCCATCAATATTTAGTTTAAATCTTCCATGCATAGGTCTGACCCAACGAACCAATTCAACTTTCACAGATTTTATTTGAATAATCGAAACATTCAAATCTCTCAACCGCTCCTCATCGGCAAAAGCAATCTTTGTTAAGGTAGGCAAGCTACTTTGCACTTTCCTTAGCCACACACAAATAGACCTCCAAAGTTCCTCCATAGAACTGAGTTTACCTTCCATCCTTGCCTTACACCTGCATTGCCACAACTTCCAAATAATAATAGAAGGAAGAATCCCCAAAATCCAACCCACCTGGGACTTGGTAGATGCACGTCTAAACCAAGTTGAGACCAATTCAAACCAACGTTT
>QEOT01007711.1:974-73455 GCA_003123785.1 Pterocarya stenoptera | reverse complement strand
TTCCACATTAAAATGGAAATTTTTTTTGGTATAGCTTCCTGCCACACCCACTTAGCCCAAGGCACAGCTGGAGCTGTAACCCGAATACATTGCCAGGCACTCTTGGTGGAGAAACCTCCATCTTTATTAGGCAACCAAACAAGTAAATCTTGTCCCGCTTTGTGAGCCCCCAAGAAATTACAAATCTCCTCCGTTTTTTGAATTCCCACCAGCCTTTCCAGGATATCAATATCCCAACCATTTTGAATTTTTAAATCAGCCAACATTAGCTCTGACCGATCCACCACAAGATAAGAGTTAGCAATAGGACCTTCATTTAACCAATGATCCCACCAAAATGAAACATTCCCATCTCGGACCCTCCATTTGGAATTCTCTAACACCGCCGGTATACACTTCACCACCATCTTCCAAAAACGCGAGCCCTTTTTGGGATCCAGCAAAGAAACATATTTATCACCAATATATTTAGCACGAAAAAATTGTGACCAAAGATCATTTCCAGTCATAACCTTCCATGCAAATTTCATATGAAGAGAAACCTGTACCTCATCAAAATCACGAAGGCCAATTCCCCCCTCATCAGTTGGCTTACACATAGACTTCCAAGCCACCCATTTCTTTTTATCCTTACCATCTTTTTCTCCCCAAAAAAATGAACTAAGAAGCCTATTAAGATTTTTCAAAACCCCTTTAGGCAATGGAAGAATAGACATAATATGAATAGGCATACTAGCTAGTACATGCTTCAACAAAATCAACTTGCCACAAGCCGAAAGACAGTTTAATTTCCAGCCCCCAAGTTTTTCTCTCACCCGATTAAAAATAGGCTCCAAATGTAAATTGGTTAGTCTCCCATTGACCATAGGCGCACCAAGATAAGAAAAAGGAAAATTACCTTCAGTAAAACCAGTAATATTGAGTAGCTCCTGCTTCCCCCTTGAAGAAAATTGTTTAGCAAAATACATGGCCGTTTTCTCCTTATTCACTTGCTGCCCGGACCATGACTCATAAGTCTCAATAACCTTCACCAATGCTTTCATCGAATTCTTCCCGCCATTAGTAAAAATAACAACATCATCCGCATAAAGAAGATGGGACACAAGAGGCGTACCTATTGGATGAGAAAAATGTTTAATATTGCCACACAAAAAATTCTTCTTTAGTAACCGAGAGAACACTTCTTCCATAAGAATAAAAAGATAAGGTGATAACGGTCACCCTCACGCAAGCCCCGGCCTCCTGGAAAGAAACCCCGAGAAGTGCCATTCATCATGATAGAATACCAAGGCGAAGCAATACAGTTCCTAATCAAATCAATAACGGAAGAGGAGAAACCAAAGGCTGCCAACACATGCAAAAGAAACTCCCACTCCACCCTATCATAAGCCTTTGCCATATCAAGCTTTAAAATAACATTACCACCCATAGTCTTTTTATCAAGATAATGTACCATTTCTTGCGTAAGACTAATACTATCAAAGATACTCCTACCTGGAATAAAAGCACACTGCTCAGAGGATATCAAAGAAGGCAAAAGAGACGCAAGCCTGGTCACCAAAACCTTAGTGCAGATTTTTTGGAACACGGAACATAAACTGATAGGCCGAAACTTATCAAAACCCGTCGGCTGAGCCATTTTGGGTATAAGCACTACAAAAGAAGCCGTATAGAATCGAGGAAGAGGGACCCCCCCGAAAAAATTCTCGTATCGCCTCCACCACCGCCAACCGAACTATATCCCAGCAAGTACGATAAAAACCTGACCCGAAACCATCAAGACCCGGACTACTCTCAATAGGAATACTGAAAACTGCTTGTTTCACCTCTTCTTCTGAAGGCAACGAACATGATCTCAAATTCTCATCATCAGGAATCACATTATCCACTAAATCACCCAAATCCGGCAACACCACACAAGAAGACTGACCCAAAAAATCCATGAAATACTGCATGGCACCATCATGAATTTCTTGCGGCGATTTCAACAAAGACCCATTCGGAAGACTCATCTCCATAATCCTTGATTGCTTCCTCTTATTAAGAATATCATGGAAATAACGGGAGTTTTTATCACCATGCTTCCACCATTTCACTTTAGCGCACTTAGCTAGTCGAACTTCTTCACGATGGAACCAAGCATCCAACTCCATTTTTGAAGCAAACAGGTCAAGTTCCACCTCTTCATCATACCAGGTCTGTAACTGATTTTCCAGCTGCTCAATACGAGTCTCCAACACCTGAATGTGCCCAGTTGTCCATCCAAAAACAAACTTATTCCATCCTTTGAGAGCTGTTTTCACCCTTTTAAGTTTTGCCGCAAGATTCATAAGCCCACTACCAGCATCAGATTGATCCCAAGCCTCTCGGACACATCTTGTGAAATCAACGTGATCCACCCACATTTGCTGAAAACGGAATGGAGCCGACCCATAAGTATCAATGTTTCTTACCAGAGAAATGATCATAGGAGCATGATCAGAGGTGGTGCGGGGCAAGTATCTCATAATAGAATCCGGATACTCATTTAAGAATTGCTGATTAATCAAAGAACGATCCAACCGAGCCCAGCTACGAGAACTGCCAGCATGCCCATTGCACCAAGATAAACTCTTGCCCAAGAAATTTAACTCCAGTAATCCGCAAGAGTGAATCCAAGTGTTAAAGTCCTCCATAGCCACCATTAGACCTGGCCGACCTCCACGTCGCTCCCCATCAGAAGCAATGATATTGAAATCACCTGTTACTAACCATGGATCAGCTGAGTTACTCTCCCTGGCAAGGTCTGCCCACAACTCACGCCTTTGCTCATAAGAACATTTAGCATAGACAAAAGAAATTTTACATTTCATCTTATCAACAGTCACAACATCCTTTATCTAAACTATTTTTTCTTCCATAGTCTCAGTATCAGAAAAACTGGGCAACGAATCAGCCATGTTATCAATGTCATCCCCATTCAACAATTGTGGAGAAGTCTGCCCAACTCATAGAACACCTTGGACACCTACCACGTGATTATCCGCAATGGAGACAAAAGCCTCCTGGTCCACTTCCGCATGGCCCACTTGCATTTCTTCGACACCCTGTACGTTAATCCCCACAGGAACTGAAGACCCCCCCACTTCAAGCGAATCCTTCAGCACAATTGGATCCTTTTCAGTAATCTCCCCAACTACCTCTGCTTCTGAAAACTTTTCCACAACACTAGGACCCTGCATTTTCACCACCACAGAAACCACTGGAACCATCTCCTCAATAACGGGGGATGCTATTTCAGAAGGTACCACATCGTTAAGGCCGTGTAACATCCCATCCTTTACCATATCCCCAGAATCAATGCCATACATGACCATCGATTGTTTCGTAATGTCTTCCACCACTTCCATAACCGTGTGCTGATCAACACTAGCCAGCACCTCAGGAGCCACTGGAACCACCTCAGAGGATAACAATTCCGTAGAAGCATTCACCCCATCCGTTTCTCCATCCCCTAGCTCAATTCTATGCACGTCCACCAACTGGAATGTAATCTCTTTCTCACCTTCTATATCTCCCTGATGCTGATCAACATTACCCAACACCAACGTATCTAATCCTGTGCTTTCTGTACCCATCACTGCCACTTCCGTTTGCACTGTATTTGCGCAAGAAGGATCCACCACTGTTAGCTGTTTCGGCACTTCTTTATACACTAGACGAGCAAGTTGCCTATCTTTCTCCTTCCTTAAAATACCTTTCTTACAAGTCTTCAAATTATGCCCTTAAGTTTTACATTTGGTGCAAAACGCAGGCATCGTTTCATACACCACTTCCTGCATACGACTCGCAGGACAAGATGGTGCACCAATCCAGAAAGACAATAAAGGAGATTTAGCAACATCAATTTCTAAACAAACCCTGGCTCCATCAGTTCTAGTAGCACACCGTGTAGAATTATCACTTCTAATATATTTTCCAATAGGCGCAGTAAGGCTTTTAAGGATTGAAGGATGATAAAAGTTTGGAGCCAAACCTGGTAAGAAAATCCAAACTGGAACCACCGACTGCTCCTCCTCTTCAGTGAATTCAGGGGTCCAGTGAAACGGCCTATACGCCACTCCATCTATATCACAAACTTCTCTAGAAAAAGCCTTATTGAAATCATCATCCGACGTTAATCGGACAAATATATTACGCGGCTTTCTCATGGCTGAAACCACAATAGTGCCAGATATTCCCCATCGGTTTTTAATAAAAGTTCTGATCGCATCCAAGGATGGTCTCTGCCTAAGAAACTTCAGTACCAAAGAAAAGCGAAACGGTTCTACCGACTTCATTATTTCCTCCTTCAAGAACAGAAAATACACTTCCCCATCCATAGTTTTAGGGGTCCTAGATGGCAGAAGCACATCAGGAATTGGATGAGGGGCTGCAGAAATTAGATCTGGAAAGGATCGTGAAGAAGCCGCCGTCCTGGAGCCACCAGTGCCCCCCTCGGCAGCCATGCAAAAACACACGTAAAACCCTAGCAGAGCAAAAGGGTATTTTGGTCACAATATTTTTATTTAATACAAAATATTATCCAAAATAAATATCTATAATTACAGCAAAATCCAAATACATAAACAAGCGAGAAATAAATTTCATATTCCAAAACAGTAGCAACCACATGCCACCTTCTCTAGGGAGCCGATCCCACAAGCTCCACAACCTCACCTGCACCAAAATCTACAGTACCATAAAATGGTACCGCATGTAAGTAATAATCCAAACAATCCCCAAGATCAAAATATATTAATGCTACCAACCATGCATGCATATGATGTACTATGCACCGGATCCAAAATATCATTTTTCCCGAAAAAGAATATTTTCCAACGCACGCCAAAATTCCATTTTGGCCCAAAATATTTCCAGAAAATATTCGCATAAAAACATTTATAGGACACTGTAGGCAGGAATCACATGCGGGACTCTACCACCATCCCTACCGAATGCACAGTAGTCGGGAATCACAGGCGGGACTACACCACTATCCCTGCTTACCACCATCCCTATCGCGTGCATCGTAGGCGGGAATCACAGGCGGGACTATACCACCATCCCTGCTTACCACCATCTCTACAGTTCCTTTCGACACAAGGGGTGCCCGTTAGAGCACTGTAGGCGGGAATCGCAGGCGGGACTCTACCACCATCCCTGCTTACCACCATCCCTATCGCGTGCACCGTAGGCGGGAATCGCAGGCGGGACTACACCACCTTCCCTGCTTACCACCATCCCTACGCGTACACCGTAGACGGGAATCACAGGCGGGACTATACCACCATCCCTACAGTCTCTTTTCTTTTAAATCACATAAAATCCAGTTTTTCTTAAACACATGAACATGAATGCAATTACACGAAAACCCAGTTTTCAATTTACAAACATGAACATGCGTGCATATGCAATGTACCAGACCAACAACAATATCCAATAACTAATCACAACTCCAACCTCTAATCCATCCGACCCCCAAAACTCCTCGGACTTAGTCCGGCACAACCAACCAATCACAGTAATGATAAAAGAGTTAGCGCAAAAATATATTAAAATCTCAAAAGATGTTTGGAAAAATACTTACAGTGTTATAAAAATATTTTCGGAGGATCATGGAGGGGCTGGAAGCGCCAAAGCAGCAACTCCACAGTGTAAAAACACTGTGGCCGAAATACACAGTGAAACCCAAAATCACACGGGGCCAAATGAAGACTTGGGAACGATAGGGTAGGGCCTATGGAAGGTGGGGAAGCTAATGGTATCGAAGGTTGGCCGTGGGTGGCGGTCGAAACGGCGGTGGAAGGCCAAGAAACCCAAATCGGAGTGGGTGTTCGATGGGGCAGCTCCGGCGACGGATCGAGGCGGCGACGGATCGAGGCCGGGTTTGGGTTCAAAGGATTGCTGGAGGGCCGGTGATGATGTGGTGCCCGGAGGTGGCCGGACGGCGGCGAAATAGGTGGAGGAAGGCCGCGGCTTCACACGGCTTCCGGAGGCTAACGGCGGCGCGGTGCGGTCTGGGATTTGAAGGGGAGACTCGCCGGCAGGTGGGGAAGCCGGTGGTGCCGGCGGTGTCGGCCACGGACGGCCGGCGGCGGCTCAGGGAGGATGAAGCCGAGTTGAGCGTGGGAAAGGAGAGAGAGAGAGAGGTATCGGGTTGGGGGAGAGGGAACCAGAAGAAGAAAGAAGAAAAAGAAGAAAAGAAAAAGAAAAAGGAAAAAAGAAAAAGAGGAGGAAGAAAAATGAGATCCAGTCTTTTCAACTTGGGTTTTGAAAGTAATTCAACGAAAAAGATTTTAAAACCATAAACTAAATAAAATAATTCAAACTAGTGAAATGTTTTATTAAAACAATAATAATTTTAAAACCCATAATCTAACTAATTTAAATTAAATATCAATTTAAATACAAAAGAATAATTAATATCAAGAAAACATATAAAATAAATAATTTTCACAACTTAAAATATTATAAAATAATGTTTCAAAGCTCTCTTAAGTTTAAAATAAGAGAATAAATCCTTAAATTAATTAAAATAATCATTCATTAAAAATACACTAAAATATGGAGTGTTACAAGTACTTTCCAACCCAGGTACCATTTCATCAATCTTGTAGTGCAGGTTAAGGACAATTGCACTTCCTTGTAGACAATCGAAATCAAATCATACGCAAAAGGAATTATATTAATGGTAAGTGAGACGCCTCCTCACTTGTTTGCTAGTCTTTATTATGTAGTTTATGTTGAAAAGTTTAACTAGTTAATTGGTACATGGATGTTTTTCATGGATCATTGTTTAGAAAATTTCCGATCTTTCAAGAGAGAATGTCTTCCAATGTACTTATAGAATGGCATCACCAAATAAATGTCTTCTCTGATTGTTGCAAAGTATAAGTGCCTTGACTAGTGGGAGTTCTGGGTTTAGTTTGCCAACTTGAAGGCCTTGCAGAAGATAATCCAATTCCACCTGCATTCCTAGCATACCAACCATACCAAACCTCAATTGAAAGTTGAAAAAATGAAGAGGCTCATTACAAACACAACTCTCATTCTCAAGGTAGGAGTCAGAATAGGTGTTCACTCGGCACTCCATTCCGTGTGAACCAAATTGGATCTAATTAAGAGTTAGCAATGTTAGTCCTTTGCCATTTCTATATCTTAACTATCACTATAATTAACTTTTTTGCCTTGTACTGCAATTAACAATCCACCTCTGGGGTATCCAAGATCTGGGGCAGCCTTCAATCCCATCTATGAGTCAATCTTCAAGTTATTTTGTAGACCATATGGCTAGCTGTCAGGTGGTACACAGAATCCCTTCACCAGGCAATTTCAACCTAAACAAATAAATTTTGGGGAATAGTGATAATTTTATCGAATTATCAAGTTTTTTTCCTCCCTATCATTTGTCTTTGTTGGTTGTTGAATACGTTTTTGTTATATGCTTGTGTAACTCTAAAAGAGAGCATGTATTCAATATAACATTCTATTTTTAATATTCAACTTTTAGGTCTATTTTTGACTCATTTATTGCATATATTGCAATGTCAGAGACATTATGAACATATCTGAGTTTTCTACTCGCATATAAAATCGGATGACATTGTCTTGTCTAATGACAAATATTGTCCACAACCAACATTATTACGCAACTACTGATTCATTTTCAATTTTCTTGCCTATCAAGTCTAACTGAATAAGAACTGAGGGTCTTAAATAGGGCTGTAAATGAACCAGTCCGTTCAATAGCCCGCTCAATACTCGCTTGGTTAAACTCAAATCGAACTTGACTCGTGAAAAAAAAAATCGCTCGTGACAACAGATCCCCATTCAATTAGTAAATGACACATATCTGGCTAAACTTGACTCGACTTGGCTAAGGTTCCTTTAAGACCCTCTTGTTTATGCTCGAGTTGACTCATTAGCTCGACTCGATTAAATCTCATTCATACATTGAAAAATGTGTATATATACATACATATATATTGTTTAATAATCTAAGCATAACACCTTTTATAATTAAACATATAATATGTAACCTAATTAATTATGCCTATATATTGAATGTACTTTATAACTATTTTATAATTTGTACCATAGTTAACAGTAAGATTTAATAATTTCATATATTAATATGTAAGAAACCATATATGAAATGTTGATATAAACAATCATATTATCTATATGTATTGGAAATTTATGTAGGCATATAATATATGGTTATTATGAATAAATATAAATTAGTTAAAACTTGTTAGTTGTAGAATTTTTATTAAATTTAGATTTATTATTTATCTAATTTCTTAATTATTGAATTTTATTAAAAAATTAAACAATAAACAACTCCAGCTCTACTCATTTTGGCTCGGCTTGACTCAACTCGACTCGTGCTCTTTTTTAATTGAGCTCGAGTCGAAAACTTAGCTTATAGAGCCGAGCTTGAATAAAGATTGGAAAAAAATCTCGAGGTCGGGCTCAAGCTCAAGCTCGGGCCGGTTTTGTGAGTCAAGCCAAGCTCGACAATCCAAAGACCGGCTCGGCTTGGTTAGATTACAACCCTAATCTTAAAGCAGATGTCACCTGCCATTTGCACACATACACTTCTAAATGAAAGAGCGAACGAGGACACACACAATTACTTTTGTGACCACTTAGAGGAGTAAGACCATGCATTAGGAAACGGGGATGGGGCTTGATGTTGGCTTAGGATAATTTAGGTCAATGGTAGTGGATCTCTCCTTAATTTTTTTAGACATAGTACTGTTTGGATGCTTAAGATATTATCAAAGTATCTCAAAATTTTGTAAATAGCAATGAAGTAGTTTAAGTGAAAATGTTTTATTGGATTCTAAGAAAGAAGGGAGAAAAAGCTGAATAAAAATATTTTTTAATGTAAGTATTATATTGAAGCTTTTGAAAGTGAATAAATAAAGTTAAAGAATTGTTTAAATATACATTTTTAACATTTTTTTAAATTTGTAAAAATTGTATTAACTTTTGTGTTTGAATAATGATTAGATGAAAATGGTTGAAAATTTTAAATTAAAAATGAAAAGTGTTTTATGTTTGAGTGATATTTGTGAATAAAGTTCTGAGGAATTTTGGAAATTTTGAAAAGTGACTTCACCATTTATATATCTAGCTGGTCTCACATATTTACATGCACGTAACGGTACTTGTAAAAAAATTGGTCTACTAATTTAGATCTATTTTATCCTAAAAAAAGAAATGTTAGGTTTAGAAAAAGATATCATAAAGATAAAGTTTAGAAATTGATGTGGCTACATGTGATATATTAAATCTGCTTTATAATAAAAAAGACTTTACATTATGATGTATTGAAGTATATCAATTTGTGACTTTACTTGAATGAGATATTTTGTGAAAGATCGATGAGAAGTGCTAAATAGGTTCACAAAAATATATTACCAAAAATAAAGTTGGTAAAATTTAATTATTTAATTTATATTTTAAATCTAAGCTTAACTTGGAGACCAAACCTAGAATATTACAAACTAATGGTGAGAACTTGCTTGCAGGTTGCTTAATTAGGTTAAGGATACTGATGATAAATGCATACTCAAGCTATGTATAAACTGAGGGTTATAATTTGGCATCAATAATAAATGCTAGCTAGCGCTAGGACTCTCAAGGGACCATGTACAATAAAAGTTGCCAGTGATGGCTATCTACCTTTCTTGTTGATCCTATAGCATTAACTGATATCTGTATTTGAAATATGAAGCAAAACTAATTAATGCATTGCCTTTTTCTTTGAAGTTCATTCATGGTCAGCCAGAAAACTTGTAGATTATTCATGTGCTTAATTCACACGTACACACACATGACACACACACACAAGAATCTCACGATTTGGGCCATTTGGATGAAATGAGATCTCATCTCATTTAATTTTAACTAATAATCTTACTACTATTTATAAATCATTTCAACTCATTTCATCTCATCTTACTATTTAAATACACCGATGTGGAGATCATTTCTATCCCTTTCAAAAATAGGATAAAAAAAATAGATTTGTGTGATTTAACTTGTATATATTCTGATTTAATGGGAAAAGATTCTTGCGTAGGAAAGCCTAATATATATATATTCTAATTTTATTCATATATCTTTATTTGTAGTAGCTTACTTTCGAACATATTAATTTTATATTATATAAAATATATTTATTTCGAACCTAACTTTAATAAGATTCAAGTGTACTTGTACTTTTAGTGACGATATCCAGCTTCTGTCGCGTGGTAGTACGTGGCATGAGTGAATGGGAAGCTGTCTGGGGAACCCATTTCTGTCCCTTTCAAAAGTGGGAAAAAAAAAAGGAAGATTAGATTTGTGTGGCTTGACATGTATTCTAAATTAATGGAAAAGATTCTATGTCATGCAGAGAGAATAATCTTCTAATTTTATCTATATATCTTCATTTGTTGGGGGAGGATATCATAATAAAGATATTACTAGGTGTCAAACCAGAAATTCTCCAATCCTAAAACGAAGTAATCGCAACCTTGATCATTAGAATTCACAAAAAATAATCAGATAATTAGTATAGTATTTCTTTTTCCTAATGCTACACGAAAGAGATTACTCAAATCTCTCACTCTTCTTTTGTTGGAACTGTCATTACGATTGTCATTCTCTTTTTTGAAAGAAGAAGACAGCAACAGCGTCAAGAAAGAAAAAAGAAGGGTATAACTTAACAAAGACAAAATGTGAGGGATCCAAAAAGTAGATGCCAGAACAAAAAGGTATAGTTAGGGCTTCTTTTGGAACCTTAACTGCTCTCAGAGCAGTTCATACATACACTGTCTTCATTATCCAAACACACAATTTATCCGAGTGTGAGTTTAGTTCAAATTTCACTTCAATGTGGGGCCCATAATTGACAAACTTTAATGGCTCTCTCGATTTTACTTCTCTCTCATGGGGCCACATGCCTGGCAGACCACCCGCATTTTGCAGGTTCGTTTGTACAAAAAAAAAAATTATCTTTTTGCCCCTACAGTAGAGGGAATGCGCGTCAACATAGATTTTAATGATAAATTTATTTATTTTTATAACTTTATATATATATATATATATCTAAACTCATCTTAACATCCAAACACACTTCAACTCACTCAACCATCTCAACTCACTACTATTCAAAAAAATTCAACTCAACTCAACTCAGTTTAACATCCAAACGCAGCCTTATAGATAAGCATTAAAATTCGCATGTGAAACAACATACTTTTATGTGTATTTATTTTGATTTTTTTGAAAGTAGTGACATTTGAGAATTAATATGACTAGAACTGTTAGAGAGTAAAGAAGTGAACACTGATTTGTTATAGAAATCTGCGAAGTTGAATCTGGATTAAAATATAATTATTTAATTTATATTTTAAATCAAAGCACAACTTGGAGACCAAACCTAGAATATTACAAATTAACGGTGAGAACTTGCTTGCAGGTTGCTTAATTAGGTTAAGGATAATGATGATAAATGCATACTCAAGCTAGGTACAAACTGATGGTTATAATTTGGCATCCATAGTAAATGCTAGCTAGCGCTAGGACTCTCAAGGGACCATGTACAATAAAAGTTGCCAGTGATGGATATATATCTACCTTTTTTGTTGATCCTATAGCATTAACTGATCTGTATTTGAAATATGAAGCAAAACTAATTAATGCGATGCATTTTTCTTTGAACTGCATGGACATCCAGAAAACTTCTTGATGATTGTGCTTAATTCACACACACGCACATGACATATATATCACATTCAAATTCATCGACCATTCATCAAAATTTTCTGCAATTGGTAGGGAGTCACGTGTGGGGACCATTTCTGTCCCTTTCAAAACTATATATATAGGAATAAAAAAGATTAGATTTGTGTGACTTGACTTGGATTATGAATTAATGGGAAAGATTCTTGTGTTGGAAAGCCTAATATTCTAATTTTATTTATTTATATATCTTACCATATTAATTTTATATTAAATAAAATATAGTTAGTTCGAACTTAACTTTAAATATAAGATTCAAGTGTTGTTTTAGTGACGACATCCAGCTTCCGTCACGTGGTAGTAGTAGTACGTTGGCGAATAGGAACCTTTGTGGGGAGAACCCATGCATTTCTGTCCCTTTCAAAAGTAGAAAAAAAAGGGTTAGATTTGTGTGGCTAGACTTGTTTCCTGAATTAATGGCAAAGATTATTGTCATGCAAAGCAAGCTTTTGAATTTATACGGCTGATATTTATCGTATTGGGTAGTGGACGGTATAGAAAATATGTGTTTTATATCGGATCAAATATCAATCGTATCGGTGCGTTTCGATCAATACTGGTCGGTTTTCTGTGTACCAGTCTGTTTTGGTGTAATAGCCAAAATTATTTTTTTTATAATTAATGTTAAAACTCTGATTTTTTTTTTATTATTTTTATAATTTTCATTCCAATTCTCACATCCGAAGATTACTTTCTTAAATTTTTTAATCCCATTTTCTCGAGGATCGAAAATCAAATCCTTACTTCCCTTTTAGTGATGAAGATCAGTAATTATTATTTTTAAATAGTTGAATTGAGAGTTTATAAGTATTATTGAGTTTTATAAATATGTGTTTTAACTTTTTAAGACTTGAATTAATACTATTTTAAAATATAATTTATACATATATAATTAATTTATTATATATAGACTATTTCGAAACGGTATTGATATCAAAATATTTCATTCTAATACCTTAATGTAAACGGCTACCAAAATGACATTCAAAACGTTTATGCAGAGAGTATAATAGTCTAATTTTATTTATATATTTTCGTTTGTTGGGGGAGAATATCGTAATAAAGAAATTGCTAGGTGTCAAACGAGCAATTCTCCAGCCCAAAAATCAGGTTATCGCAACCCTCATTTGTATTTTTTTTTTTTTTTTGATAAACAAACTTTCATTAATCAAATAAATTACACCAAAACAGCTTGATCAAACCAAAGGGCATGATCTACAAACTCAGGGACAGATTCCCACCACATACTAATGTCATCAACATTCCAAGCAAAACGTGCCAAACTATGAGCTACCCTATTTCCATCCCTATAAACATTTTGTACTTGTAATTCTGGAAAATGCCTCATCAGATCCTTAGCATCTTCAATCAGGTTACCATTTGGAGAGAAAGATTCTTGGTCACCTTGTAATTCTTGAACTAGAGCCAAGCAATCCGTTTCGATCACTAACTTTGGAATACCAAGTGGTAGGCATATTTGTAACCCACGCAACACAGCTACCAGCTCAATGGTGATAGGTGCATCCACAGCCTCTTCGAGTTTAGTAGCAGCCATGACCACTTTGCCATTCTCATCTCTCAAAACCATGCCAACTCCAGCTTTCTTTCTATCTGCAAAAACAGCACCATCTACATTTAGTTTTAAGAAACTTGGTGGAGGTGGTTGCCATATACAGATCTGTTTCCTTGCAGTTGCACTAGAAATCTGCAGTTGTGTAAAGACTTTGTGAAGGGATATTGCATGATGCACAGCTGTCAATGGTTCTACAGCAGTTTTCTCCATAACCATCTTATTTCGTCTATACCACATGCTCCATCCAATCAGAAAAAATAAAGTGAAATCCTCCACACTGCCTCTTTCCCTAATAAACAGCACAACTTCCTTCAATGTTGAATGTTGGTGTACTGATAGCATCAGAGGAAGAAAATGCTGCCATGAGCTTCTGATCCAAGGGCAGAAAAGAGTAGCATGTTCCACATCCTCACCATTCGACTGGCAGAAACAACAAACATTAGCAACATCAATATTTTTATTTCTCAGGTTTTCCATAGTTGGTAGGATGTTTTTACAAGCTCTCCATGCAAAAACTTTAATTTTTCTGGGCACCTTCATTTGCCATATACCCTTCCAAATCTTCTTTTCAGCCATGAGAGTCGAAGTTTCACCATTTGCACCATAACTCAGATTCTGAATAAGTCTGTATGCACTCTTCACAGTAAAGTGCCCCTTGTTTCTTCATTCCATATCCACTTATCCATGCACTCAGTTCCTGACAGCGTGATTTGTAGAATCTTGTCTGCTACAATTAGATTGAAGAGAGATCTAATTCCCTTATATTCCACAACTTTGTATTCTGATCAATAAGAGTATCAACTGTTTCATCCTCCTGGTCAATTGTAATTACATTTCCATCTAGAGCAGGCTGTAAACATTTATAGCCTGGTACCCAAAAATCCTTCCATATTTTAATGCTCTCCCCTGTCCCAACTCGCCATCGACACCCTGCCCATAGCCATTTTTTAGCCTCAAATATCCCTCTCCAAGCATAAGAAGGATTATGACCTATCTTTGCTTGGAAAAAGGAGGTTTGTGGAAAATATTTGGCTTTGTAAATTTGTTGAAGCAGTGAACCTGAATTCTGCAATATCCTCCATCCTTGTTTTGCTAGCAATGCCATATTGAAAGATTGTAGATTCTTGAAGCCCATTCCACCTCTAAATTTTGAAATACATAATCTTTGCCAACTCATCCAGTGCACCTTCCTCTCTTCTTCCCTTTGCCCCCACCAAAATCTAGCCATCATCCTTTCCAAGTCTCGGCACAAACCTACCGGTAACTTAAAGCAACTCATAGCATAGGTAGGGATGGATAAGGCTACTGCTTTAATAAGAACCTCTCGCCCTCCTTGAGATAATAATTTACCCTTCCAGCTTTGCAATTTAAACCAAACTTTCCTTTTGATATCCTCAAAAGCTCTAGTTTTTGACCTCCCCACTAGATTTGGCAAACCTAAATACTTATCATATTGCTGAAAAGACCTAACACCCCACAAAGCAAGAAGCTCTCTCTGTCTTCTCTCAGAAACATTTTTAGAGAAGACTATAGCAGTCTTTGTTTTATTCACCATCTGTCCAGAGGCTAACTCATATTGATTTAACAAGGTCTGAATGTGTGAAGTTGTTTGTATGTCAGCTTTGCAGAAAATAAGACTGTCATCGGCAAAGAGGAGATGATTTACACTAGGAGCCCCTCTACAAACTTTTATACCTTTCACTAAATGTCTGCTATCAGCCTCCCTCAACAAGGCAGTAAGTCCCTCAGTGCAAAAAAGGAATAGGTAAGGGGATAATGGATCCCCTTGCCTAATCCCTCTAGTAGGGGTGATAGACCCTAAAGCCTCCCCATTTACCAAAACGGAAAACGAAACGGTTTTAACACATTCCATAATCAATTTGACAAAGGAAATAGCAAAGCCCAACTTCAGCATAATATTTTCTAGGAACACCCACTCCACTCTATCGTAAGCTTTACTCATATCCAACTTGAGAGACATATACCCTTTTTGTCCATTTCTTTTATGCCTCAGATAGTGTACCAATTCATGTGCTACCAGAACATTATCGGTAATTAGTCTCCCTTTCACAAAAGCACACTGTGTCTCAGATATAACAGCAGGCAAAAAACTTTTCAGTCTATACACTATCACTTTTGCAATCAACTTATAGACTACATTACAGAGGCTAATGGGTCGAAAATCAGAAACGAAGTCACACTTCTTCTTTTTTGGAATTAAACGAATTAAAGTATGATTGAGGTAATGAGGGATACGTCCCGAATTAAGGGAGAGCAGCACAGCTTGAGTCACAGAATTACCAACAATATGCCAATATTTCTGGAAAAAAAAGAGGGGACATACCGTCAGGTCCAGGCGCCTTAGTTGGGTGCATTTGTTAAAGGGCAATCTTCACCTCTTCAGCAACATAAGGTTGTGTGAGCTGCTGGTTCATATCTACTGTTATTCTCCTCTCAACACAATCTAAAACCCCAGTCTGTTCACTCTGCTCAGATGTCAGAAACAGTTGCTGAAAGTAACCCACAATCAGATCATTTCTATGTGTTCCTTCTACCCAATCGCCTTGCTCATTTCTGAGACCTTTTATCCAATTCCTCTTTCTTCATAAATTTGCTTGAGAATGAAAGAAACGAGTATTTTGGTCCCCTTCATGTAACCATTGCACTCGAGAGCGCTGTCGCCACATCACTTCCTCCCTTTCAAGCCATATTTGCATGTCATCTCGTGCTTTTGATAGCCCTACTGGATCAGAGTGTCCATTATCATAAGCTAGGATACGTTCAAGGTTAAGTCTAGCACTTTCAAGCTTTCTTTTTATGTGCCCGAATGTGACTTTGTTCCACTCAGCCAGCTGTTCACCACACCCTTTTATGAGTCTCATTACTCCCTCCATATTATGACTGCTAACCCCAATATCAGTTTTCCATACATTCTCAATAATGTCAGCACATTTTTTCTCTCCTACCCACATAGCTTCGAATCTGAATTGTTTCTTCATTTTTTTTGCCACAGTCAGGCCCTCAGGTTCAAACCATATAGGTAAGTGATCAGAGTGCACGGCCTATCATCACGCAAACTTAAGTTACGAATCAAATTCCAAGTCTCAATTCTGCTCTCGGTATGAGGATTCCCATAAATACCAGTAAACCTCCATTCACAATTACCCCCTTCCTTCACCATAACGTCTATATGGTTTTGAGAAAAAGATTTTAGTTGAACCAAAACATCCACTTTCCAAAGCAAAGTCAATCCCCACTCTTCCCTACGCAATCAACAGTAAAACAAGAAATAAAGCCCAATTTATACTTACAGAGTTCCATGGTCCGAGTCTTCAGCTTAGTCTCCTGAAGAAACACCATCACAGGATCTTCTCTCGTGATCAAGTCACGTAAAGCACGAATTCCCTATGGGTTCCCAAGCCCACAGGAATTCCAACACAGTGTTTTCATGGCTGTCGGTAGGGCTGGGAGCCAGCCTCTGCCGATAGATCAATTCTTACTTCATGTAGTTGCTCTTCTTTACTAACCCTCAGAACTGCCCTCTTCCGTCGTTTTCCTTCATAAGAAGGACTTTGTTCTTCAATAGATATGGCTTTCCATTTGGTGACATGACTTCTACTCGAGGGAGACGGCTGCCCCTTCCCTTCAACAACAGGGATCACTTTCCTCTTTTGTCGAAGCCCTTCCTCTCTACTAGGGGCAGACTTGGAGATAGTCTCCTGGGCTTCATTTTGAAAATATTATATCTATATAAATTATATCATGTGAATATTTTATTTAATGTGCTATACAGGATATCTGATTTGAGAATAATTTTTTGAACTTTGTTACTCATCATCCTATATACACTACAAGAAAACTGCTTATTTGCGACTAGTTAATTTCAACGAAATGATTATTTATAACTAACATTGGTTGCAAATAATCTTTTGGTTGCAATAAATTAGTCGCAAAAGTTCATTTTGCTTGTAGTGAGCTACACACTAAACACCACACTTTTTTTTTTCATGCTAATTAAACTCATTGAGGTCTTTTACTCAATATCTCTACATTACATACTTGTTAAAAATAAAAAATAAAAAAAATAAAAATTATGTGTAGTGTCTAATGGTGGAAGGGGGAGTAAAATTTTTCTAATTTATTTTTTATTTTTGGTAACGAGAACGAGGCAGAAACCGAGGCCACAAATGCAAAGTCAACGAGACGAGCGAGTGAAGAATATTTGTTATTGGTTCACTGATTATTGCGAGGTTTGCACGTCCATTCCTCACTAGTATGGACCTTCCATACACATAAAAAAATTGTTGAATTATTGAGTTTGCCTTATTAATTAAATTAATGAACAGATCATGAGAATGATTCTGATAAATAATAAAAGAAATCGTCTCCATATTTTTAATAAGAGATATCTAGCAGTGATTTCTTAAAAAAAACAGTTCCTCTTTAGACCGGTGTCACCTAAAAACTTAACTTATCGGAAACCAATTAGAAGCTGCCACGTAGGTATTCATATGTAAACCAGATAGGGCGTATAGCAGGGGATCACGAAAATCCCTTCCCGCTCTTGTTGCTCTGTGTCTCAGTCAGATCTTCTTCTTCGTTTTGCTCTTGTTGCTTTAAGTCACAGTCAGATCTGAGGTTGCATTTGGTCTATACGCACATTTGGACATTCTTGCGGGTAATTGCCTTCACATTCTCTACCTCCCTCTCTTCGCCTTGTCCGTTGCAATCTTTATTTGCTGTTTGGTTGTCGGGAAAACTTAGAAAAGTATTACAAAAGAAAAACAAGAAGAGAATGCTTCGTTGTTTTCTTAGAAAATCTGAGGACTCAATCTAGGAAAGCTCTCAGCTTCTATAAAAATATTGAGATTGAAATTTCAGAAGGTGAAACAAAGATAACATAGAACTCTCTTAAACGATGGCATTAGCTGCACTTGCAATCCTCGGCCATAGATCAGCACATTCTTTCCCAATAGGACCAGTAATTGCAGACCCTTTCATTTCTCCCTTTGGATTCACAATCACACCAGCATTATCTTCAAAGTACATGAAGACCCCATCCTTTCAGCGCCATGGCTTACGCTGCCTCACAATAACTGCAGGTAGAACCTTCTTCCTGAGATCAGGCTTCCCTTTCTTCACAGTGTCCATCACCATGTCTCCAATGCAAGCAGATGGCAACCGGTTCAAGCGACCCTTGATTCCCTTCACCGAGATAATATACAGATTTTTTGCCTCGGTGTTATCAGCACAGTTCACTGTTGCTACCACTGGTAGACCCAGTGACATCCTAAACTTGTTACCTGCTAATCCTCCACGTCCTTACTTCGACATTTTGGCCCGCTGAAGAGAGACTGATAATGAGGGTTATCGCCTTTCGAGATCGACAGAGAGAGCAGAGAGAACGGGATTGAGAGTGAGAGAGCAGAGAGAGAGAGGGAGTCTTGAAGATTCAGATAGGGATCAGGTAGAGCAGAGAGAGGGGGATCGAGAGTGAGAGAGCAGAGAGCAGAGAGAGGGGGATGGCTTCAAAGGGAGGGAGGGGTGGGTTTCGGTCTAATGCACCTCCTCAGTTCTACAGCACATGTGGCAAGTTTTGATTGGCCTCCGACAAATGAGGGTTGCCTATGTCACCTGTAGGAAGGTTTTCTCTAAAAAAATGTTATTCTTACTCGAATTTGAAGATTTAAGTGAGAGAAATGTGTATAAATTAGTGTACTCTATAATATTTATTATTGCATTTATAAATATTTTGAATAGTATTAAATGAATCCGTACTGAAAATGATGGAGTCTCTTTTCTAAGAAGCACGTTACACGTGTCCAAAATCAGTAAGTTAAAAAAATGATAATGAGTAATAACTATTTTTTTTATTATTCAATTTCACACCGCCTGCAGCAGGGCTCTTATTATTTCCATAATAATGTACATAATTATGAATGTGAATATGAGTATATACGAATATGCTTGAATTTTAATTATATGCTGATCATATCAGCTCAAACCTTTTTAAGAAAGTGGTGATTTAAGTAGCACATATATGTTTAGAGGTCCTTATAAATTTGAATTCTCACTCTTGAGAGACCACACTCTGTCTAAAATAGAGAATTCAAACCCCACCCTCCAAATGAGGAGAGGACTTTTACTCTATAGACAAAATGTCTAAAAGACTATCTCTTTTTTATTATTAACCTAAAACAAAGGAAATAATAGAAAACATAAATGATACATAGGAAAAAGCAAAATATAGCTTGAAAAGCTATAGATCCACATTTTCAGCCTTAAAGGAAATCAAAAAAGCAAACACAATGACTATGGTGGCTCGTGAGGAACACGCGCCACTGTGGAAGTATAGGGGACAGTCGAGTCTAAATAACTGATGGCTTTGGTCCCAGAAATGCCACACGTGGCGGCAGTAGGGCTCCCCTTTCGGTGGGGCGCGTGGTGGAACTCATTTCATACATGCAGGTGCGGTGGTGCCCCACATGTCATGCGCACACTTTGGACCGCATGTGTGGCTCACATGTTGCTCCGTTCGACGAGAATTCTTTGTCCATCTGAAGGATCGACGCCTTGGGAATCTTGTGGTGGGGGTGATTGCCGGGTTCCAAAAAACAGTAAATCAGCATTTGCACTATTTTAAAAGAAAAACATACAAAACCAAAAAAAAATAAAAGAAAAAACGAGAGAAAAAAGGGACCCCCCAAGTCTGAGTTGTTTGAGGGGGGGACTGATCTAGAAAAAAAGGGAGAGAACGAGAGGCTGTTTTGATATTTGAAACACAAGTTATATATTGAATTGTCAAACGATGTCTATGTGATACCCCATATTGACTAATAAGTGATAAGTATAAGTGGGGATGCCCCATGTATGGGAGTACATTGTTTGGAAATGAGAAATTCTTGCTCTTTATAATGGTTTCAATGAAATTCCAATTATATTATTGACTAATCTTTTTAGGGAATAAGCCCAGACGTTTAGGCCTCTACTTGGGCATGCTTTGTTCTATACCCGACTGACACAAGTGTACTAAATGACATCAGAAATAGAAATAGAGGTCATGTTTACCCTTGTGGCATGGATGTGAATTCTACGTAACATTGAAATATGAATCCAAATAATCAATACATTCTCTTTGTGCAAGGCCTTTGCAACTAGCCTAACTTCAAATTTATCAATAATACCATCAGGTGTCAATCTCATTTTAAAGATCCATTTGCATATAGTGGCTTTGCATCCAAGTGGAAAATCAAATAAGTTTATGGTGCCATTAGTCTTAAAAGATTTCATCTCATTATTTATAGCTTCTTTCCAGAAAGAAGAATCAATAGAAAGCATGTCCTTGGAACTCAAATGGGTCTTCTGCCACATAATAAGTATAAAATCATGTCTAAAGACATTTTCCTTTCTCACTTGTTTTCTTCTTCCAAGTTCATTTTATAATTCATACAAACTCTCAAGATTATTTAAAATAATAGGTTGGCTAATATTTGAAGGGAAACTCAATGCAGATAAATATCTTTCTACTTTAATTTTGAAAGGAAATAGATCTTTACATAATGTTGCATTGATCTACATACTCCTTAATGGTGTTAGGATCAATAACTTGAACTTTTGATTTGATAACTAAAAGTCTACATGACAAACTATATTTAGCATATACAATGAATACTAAATCTACTGTGTTGAGACATAATTTCCTTTTTCTTAAACCTTGCAAGTCAACCCCAAAGTCTAAAAAAATTAATATTGTGTATTCTGCATTTCATAGTTCATACGGCTTCCAAAGGTTTTAGACATGTATTTTGCCAACTTTTTCTTCGCCCCAGACCTTCTTTGTTTATCTCAAGCAAAACCTTGTGCATCATAAAGTATTTATACATATATATGTTGTATTTATCTTATAAAAAGCCTTTGAAAAATTATATTTTAAAATTTTAGCAATATTGTAATCGCACTAATGATAACCCACACTTGCCTTTTGTTTTATATAGTAAAATTCATAATTATTCTTGGAAAAATTATATTTGGAAGCCATGTGCAAAATACATCATCTATTTTATTGACATGGCATGACTTGATTAGCTAGAGAATTTTAAAATTAAAATCGCTTACAAATCAAGTCTTGTATTGTCAACAAAATGATGGTGTGCTTTGCACACCCGCTTCCAAGTAGAAGAACTCTGACCTTTGGCCCTAAGTTAAATTGTCCTTGCCCCCACCATTAATGCTTGGGTAAGTCGGAACTAGAGAGCATACATTTGACCATGTTTACCGAGGTTCTACTTTTCCATTCAGTAACACCATTGGATTGAGGAGAATAGGAGGGGTTTCCTCATGTAGAATATAATTTGCCTCACAATATCAAACCAATTGATTAGAGGAGTATTCACCTCCTTTATCACACTTGATAATCTTAATCTTTCTCTCCTGTTGATTTTCAACTTTAGTTTTATAGATGACAAATTTATTAAAAGATTCATATTTTGTTTTCTTCAAGTAAATATAACAAGATTTGGATATATCATCTATAAAAACAATAAAGTATCTATTACCATATTTAGAAGCTATGCCATTTAAATAACAACCATTACAATGAATTAATTCAAGTAATTAAAAATTCTTTATAACAGACTTAAATGGTTTTCTAGGCTATTTTAATTCAACACATATCAAACATCTTTCATCCAAATCAATAGGAGCTTTAGGAATAATTTCTAAATTCTTATATTGGAAGGGTGTTTCCAGATGTACGTTAGTTTGAGTTCAACTTTTCCTACTCTAAGTACTTGTGCAAAGTTGGAGTTATCCATCATCACTTTCATACGGCTTGCATCTTGATACGTTGAAATAATATTACGATTAGAACTGACATGTGCATTGGCTCCTTTGTCTATTATCCAATCAGTAGCATTACAAACCAGATAAACTTGATGACTTATGGTTACATACTATTCATCGACTCTAACGGAGTCTATCCCAAAAAGCATTAGATGAGCCTGTGGGTTAGGTGATCTTGGTTGTTCGTTGCTTTCATTTTTCCTTTTCTTGTAGCTACAATTTTTAGCCAAATGACCCGATTGTTCACAGTCAAAACAAATGGATCTTTTATCTTCGATATAAGACTTTGGTTTTAAATTGTTCCCACAACTAGTTTTAACCTTATTAAATTTGGACTTCCAGTGTAATGGGTTTCCTAAGTGTTATTTGACCTTCCACAATATTTGCCTTAGACTGGAACTCAGAAACCAACGGTGGGATAAGATCATTTTCCAAGTGTACTTGTTCTTGGATCCTAATGGTGGAGATCAAGATTTTCACAGTTATATCTTCAATTTTATGTTTGAAAGATAGACCAAAATCTTTCCATGCATGGAGGCGACTTGTTTAGTATACAAGCAACTTGAAGACGTTCAATACTGCCCATTATCCTTTGAGTCAATCCATGGTAAATAATAGTTAACTCATGGGCTTCTCTACTACGGATTTGGAATCATTCATTCTAAGGCTAAAAATTGGCTTGTGTTATACTTATCTATTTTAACATCTTACACACCGTATTTCTTATCATTCGGAATATCTTTGACAGATTTAATGTATAGGTAAATATAAAAAAGTTTATCACGTGAATGATTTAAAACCTTACATCTACACAAATTATCCTTTTCAGTGTAGGTTTGCAAATCAACGGAACGTGCTAGTTCATGAAAATCATTAGAATAAGGGCCATTTTAATAACAAAATATAAACCAACCATGGTAAAAAGATTTTCCTCTTTCATTGCCAATGCTTAAAATTGGCTTCTCCAAATTTTTCGGATGCAACAGTTTCATTAGAAATCATGATGACCACCAAACAATTAACAATACAACTCTAGTTTAACAAAGTGAGAAGATCTACTCTAATTAGATTGTTGGAAAAAGATATGGAAGGTATAAAATATAATAACAGATATATGTGTATACCCTTTGTAAACTAAAAAATAAGTAAAATAAGAAAATAAATTAGGAATAGAAAACTCCGCGTTGAGACATTTTCATAGATACTTTCCTTAGAATAGATTCTGCCCCGCTTCTAAATCTTAGCATACATTAAGTTTCATTTTCATGATAGTTTATCCCAAGATACAAGAACATCGATTTTCATTAAACTCATTTTCATTGCACACCAAAAAACCTTCTTAAAAGTCAAACTTAATATAAAATAGACAAAATCTAAAGAAAGAAACACACAAAATGACGAATGTTGCTTTAATGACGATATCGATCCTTCCATCTCGTGGTAGTACGTTGGCATGGGAAGTGTGGGTAACCCATTTCTGTCCCTTTCAAAAATAGAAAAAAGAAATTAGATTAGATTTGTGTGGCTTGACTTGTATTCTGAATTAATGGGAAATATTTTGTGTAGGAGAGCATAATATTCTAATTTTACTTTTATATCTTCATTTGTTGTGGAGAATATCGTAATAAAGATATTGCTGGGTGTCAATCCAGGACTTCTCCAATCCTAAAACCAAGTAATCACAAGCCTCATTAATTTGTATTTTTGAATAAACAGAAAAATAAGCATTATTAGTAAAAGAGTTTTACTACGCATAAGCTAGTGTATTAACATACTTCTTATAGTGAAACCTATTATAACTTAAAAAAAATTAAAATATCAATCATCTTTTATTAATATAATTGATGTGGAAATTAAACTTTCACATTAGTGGTGTGCTGGGTATATAAAAAATAAGTCTTATAAATATATTTTCTTTTTTAAAAAAATATAGATATTATGGCCATAAATTGTATTTTAGATCATAATTTTATCCATAACATGAGTTGTTTGAAAATACATCTATCATACTAGTGGGTTGTAAACTAAATCACAATAATTTTATCCATATAATTATTTTCTTATAAATTTCATCTTTCAGTCAATATTACAAAAATAAGATGAAAAGCTCATGTAAAAAAGTGAGTCTTAGTTCATTAACCTGTTGTTGACCAAGGTACAATTTTTTTTCTGAATAGATAGAAGTTCTCATTTTAGATTAATGCGTTGATGACGATAAGTGAGGATTTCTTAGAGTTTATATATCGCAAAGTTATATGTAAAAAAACCCCTACATTTTATAAATGAGAAAACACATATACACACCTTCATCTAATCAACATGTGATTTATCATTTTTTTCATTCTATTTAAATATACACACATATTTAAACATTAAGGTAGAAGGATAAAAATGACAAATCACATGTTGAGTAGATGGAAGTGTGTTGTGTAATGTTTTCATAAATTCCTCTTTATAAATAAATAAATTAAGTGCATGTTTGATATTGTAGTGGAAAATATAGCTTATAACTTAAATAATAAGTTCTACTATTAAAATATTATTTACTGTTTAGTAACCATATGTATGGCATGGTGTGCATAAGACCTCATATTACTCATGTAATTCGAATTGTTAGTAGATTTCTCTCTAATCCTAGTAAAGAACTTTGGGTAGCTGTAAACTAGATTCTCAGGCATCTTAGAGGTACTTCTTAAAGAAATTTATGGGCCTAACTCATCTCATAAAACCGGTTCTACAAGAGAAGATTATTCATTCTTTACAAACATGCCCAAGACCTTATCCACAGGCAATGTGAGATTAATCCTCAACACTCTCCTCACGTGTATGTCAGTATTTTTTTCTGATCTTTGTCACGGGATAAGTAGTGTGAGCCCCCACAACTTCAGGATACTTGATTAATTACTTATTCAGGGGAGCTATGTCATGGCAATCCAGACTGCAAAAATTTGTTTTTTTATCTATCACAGAGACTGAGTATATTGCAATCACTTAAACTAGTAAGGAGTTGCTACGGATGAAGAAGTGCTTAGAAGAACTTGGTCAGAAACAAGAAAATTATATTCTTTACTGTGACAGTTAGAGTGCTATCAATTTCAGTAAGAACTCAACCTTTTATTCAAGATCTAAGCATATTGATGTGAGGTATCACTATATTTGTGATGCATTGGAGATGAAGTTATTGTAGATTGAGAAAATCCATAATAATGAGAGTGGGTTGATGAGAAAAACATTGCCTATGCAAAAACTTGAAGTATATAGAAGAAAAGCTGGTGGAGCCCCTCACATAATTGGGAGGGAGAGATGTCTTGGGTGGATCCCTTCTTGTGAGGGAATCGCATGTGGTCATTTGAGTGGCATTTTAGTAATTTTTGAATGATAAGGTTTTTTCTTATAAGAAGGTTGTGCCGTGTATGTGGTGTGGAGAGAAAGAAGAAGAAAGAAGAAAAATTAGAGTAATAAATATTTTACTGTATTTTACGTTCACCCTAAAAATATCAAATACTTGAATTGTATTATATATAACTTTTAATACTTTTTATTAAATCAAAATAACATATTTAAAATTGTCATGATTCCCAATCTGATATTTGAAGCCCACGTGCAAACCAATAAGTTCAGAAACGTTAGGTCAAAAAGATTCATATCTTGTGCTGTCACTATGTCACGTGGAATCTGATACTCGGCTGATCTGTATATTCTCTTTTGAAGGTTTGGTAAATTAGCATATAGGTTAAAGTAATTCGTCCAAACGGGGCCATATTAAATTAGCAAATTGCATTTTACAATCATTTTGATTTGCTGGGAAAGTGTGTTAAGTTTGATTTTCCCTATGTTACAGTAACACGCACGTTTAGCTGGCCGAGTGGAGTTGGGAGTAATTAATTAGTTTTTATGGGTTTTTACGAACGACTTTATATGCTAAAGAAAGACTCGAGTACAGGTTCATTTTCTACTCCATAAATCCGCATTGTTGGATGTAGTTTTTTTTTTTTTTTCCAAACAATTATGCATGTATGTCTGGCTATTACCATGGAGTTCTTTATATATGACAGCGTTCATATGTTTTCTCCATTTTCTACATATAAGTGCTCCAAATCCGGAATTCCTGGATACTAAGAGATCGAAGTTCGTGGAGTTGAAAGATTTTGCAGACCTTATTCGACTTTTGTAAGCTTTAGTTATGAGTCGTCGTTGGGATTCTGGAGGAAGTGGCCGGCGAGTAAGGTGAGCATCTTCTTAAAAATGTAAGCTTAGTAAATAATTTTGTTATCAAATTATTTATCTTATTATCTTGAAAATGCTATTTATCTTATTATAATCTTGATATCAATTAATAGATAAATAACAAAACTTAGTAAATAATTTCTACTCACGATTTAATAACACATCGGAAATGAAGTAATAATAGTTAAAATGAAAAAAAAAAAAGAATTTTCGTTATTTTTCCATGTATCATTTACGTTTTCTATTATTTCTTTTGTTTTAGGTTAATAATAAAAATGAAATAGTCTATTGGACATTTAATTTGTTTATAGGGGGAAAGTCCTTTCCTTCTTTGGAGGCTGGTGGGGTTTGAAATCTCTGCATTAGGTAGAGTGTGGCCTCTTAGACGGTTTGTCTATAGAGAGTTCTAGAAGTTAAGACCATACTAGTCACAAATGAATTTGTATATTGGTAGAGCTCCAACTGTGAGTAGTTGGTTTGTAATTAATCTGGATTTTTTCCTGTAAGTATCAGTCACAGCTGTAACTTTGTTTTTATGAATGAACAAACTGTATTTCCCATAAATAAATAAAAAAAAAAAGTTAAAATGATCATGATGAAGAATAATAGTTATTTATCTTATATATATAATTATTACCTTTATTAATGTTTTTTGGTCACTATATATGTGTATGTTATGCTGTTCAGGGACGAGGATGTTGAGAAGCAAGGCCCCAAGAATGATGGTATTGGTTCAGAACAAAAGACAATAATAAAATTGGCAATTGGGCAAGTCAATCAACGTTTGATGAAAATTATTTCAAAAACGCCGTGGTGGTTGAGGCTACAGTACTTCCATTGGGATGTGGCGTTTTTAGTGGTGTGTATAGTTGCAGTAACAGTGGACCCTCTGTTCTTTTATCTTCCTGTCATCAACGAGACTACCAAATGCATTGCTTTAGACAAGACTTTGAGAATCTTTGCTACTGGTGTGCGATCTTTCCTGGATTTGGTTATATTCTTCCACTATAAAACATAACTCATCAATAATTTCATTCACTGCACGAGAGTAAGAAGCAGTGGGAAAAGCAATATTTTAGTCAAAAGTAATATTTGGCTAGCCCCTTTGACTCAACAAATTTAGCTAGCTCATTCATCTAAAGCTAAATTTACTATACATTTAGCTAGCCCAATGTTACACTTTATTTTACACTTCAGCTATTCTTTAGCTAAAATTTGATTTTAGCTAGCCCACTACTAGTGCTCTTAGGGGACCTGGTTGCTCGGTCAATAGCAAGCAGTGATTACTGTTACTCGAGGTCAGACTACGTAATTAACATTCTCGCCATTCTTCCAGTCCCCCAGGTATCCGTATTATCACAAATTAATTAAATTATCATATCTTAAGAATTAATGGATCGTAACAAAAACATTATTCCAATTTTATTTATGAACAACAGGTTCTAGTGCCAATTATATTTTCTGAAATTAGAGGTTCGAAATTCCGGCACGGAAGGAAATTCCTAAATGCAGTTGTTCTTTCGCAATATGTGCCAAGACTTTTCCGTATCTACAGATTGTGGAAAATAGTCAACGTGACTATCATCCTACCTAAAAGTTTCCCCTCAACCACTACTAGTGTTAAAGCAGTGAACGCAGAAAGCTACAAGAATATGATGATGATCCCACCCAAAGGTTTTGTAGTGATGAAAGCTGGATTCAATCTCTTTCTGTATCTCGTTGCCAGTCATGTACGTATGTTTAATAATGAATATTTCATCATTTATTATTATCTCTACTAATTTATAATTAATTAGTTGGGGATGAAATATTTATCTTTGATCATCAGATACTGGGTGCTTTTTGGTACTTCACCTCCATCGAACGAGAGACCACGTGCTGGAACGTGGCCTGTAAGCATGATCCCGGATGTAACAAGACTTCTTTTAACTGTGGTCATGTTTTTAGCAATGTCACATTTCTAAATAATTTTTGCTCTTTAGAAAAACCAGATACCACTCTCTTTGATTTTGGAATATTCCAAGAAGCCCGTCAATCTGGTATTCTGGAGTCCATGGATTTTTTGCGGAAGACCATCTTCTGTTTTTGGTGGGGACTGCGAAATTTGAGGTTCGTGCATGTTACACTTTTTTTATTTTTTATTGAGATACATAATCATACATGCATTTTGTTCCTTTAAACTTAATTCCTCACCTATTTTACAATGCAATGTAATCAAACATAATATATTGGAAGTACCACTTTGAGACATAACTAAATCGTACTACGTACGTACCAAAAATACTAAGATATGCATGATGCATGATCACATCTTAATATCCAACCATCCATTAAAATTATGCCATATATATACATGATACCTTTTTTTATTCTTTACTTATTTCAATGATTAAAATCGAATGAAAGTGATATTTGATTAAAAATTAAAGTTTAAATATTGTCCGACGTGCATGTCAAAGTAGTAATTCAGCTGCCATGCACAATATTAATTTCAACAAATTAAAAAAATAATAATAATTTGAAGATAAAAAGACGTTATAAATTGTTATTAATTTTGAGCATATTATTATATATATATATTAATGTTTTCTGATCATGATTTTCTGGCAGTTCACTTGGTCAAAACCTTGAAACAAGTCCTTATTATTGGGAAAACTGCTTCACAGTTTTAATCTCGATCTTTGGCCTGATTCTGTTTTTATACTTCATCGGAAATTTGCAGGTTGGTGCTGATCATCTTCTTCTTCTTCTTGATCTTCTTTTGTTAATGTTTTTTAAGCTGGGATTTTATTATTTACATAATTATGTGTATAAATGAATATGGTTGAACTTTAATTATTTTCATCTATTCAATTCGTAACAGCTCAAACTGTCTTGAGAAAGTGGTGATATTATATAAACATATATGTTTAGAGTTCTTTAATTTGAATTCTCACTTATTTAATTAAATATTCTATGTGATCAGGATGGTTTATCTATGATATATAATTTTGTTATATAATTTGTATATTTGTATATATATATATATAATTAGGTTGGGGGATATATTCTTAATTTCCAATCCAATTTGGAGGAAAACCTTGTACTAATATTAAGAACAACTTTTTTCTCCCAACTAAATTGGATGAAATTGTCTCCAACCCATTTAAAAGTATCATGTCATGATAGTCTAAAAATATGATAATGTGAAAATTTATGTCTTTATTGGATGAAATTTTCTCCAACCCATTTAGCTTTGGTTATTATTAACTAAAAATATGGCTAGTCTAAGAATAATATAATAATGTGAAAATTTATGAATATAATGTGACAATTGATAACTTTTAGATGTAACTTATAATTATGAGTAGAAATCTTAGAAACTGATCAACATAATTGTGATGTGACAGGTGTACATGCAGTGGGAGGCATCTAACGAGTTAGAGGAGATTTATAAGCGGTCGAATAAATCTAAGCAGCATGATAAGATCATCATGCCTAAGCGGTTGGAGACATCTAAGCAGTACTACTTGACATATATGGATGAGGAGGATAAGGCAGAGATCATGAGAAATAAATTACGTAGCATTCAGTGTTGGATAAGCACAATCGGACTCCCTGACCAGTTAAAACAGATGATCATGAGCTATGTGACATCAACACTACAAGATCAAAACAAACATATTGATACAGAAAACCCATTCCCTCATCTTCCCACAACAGTTAAAAGATTGATTAAGCTCCATTTCTGCTTGCCCCTGCTAAGGAGAGTGAGTACTTTCGATCCCCCGGGCTTCCCCCACCCACCTCTAAATTTCACTTAAATGTGTCACATCAATTAAAGATTATAATAATGGTTGCTCAATTTTGCGTGAAGTCTAATTTTGCTCAGTTGTTTGTGAACTCGTAGGTGCCCATATTCGAAAATGAAAGTGAAAAATTGTTGCATGAGATCACCTGAAAGTTTCTCAAGCAAGTGCACTACGATCAAAGCAGCTACATTGTTCGAGAGGGAGAACCATTAGATGCGCTGATCTTCATGGTGAAAGGAATTGCGTGGACATATACAAGTAATCATGGCAATAAAACTGAGTATCTTAAGACAGGTGACCTCTTTGGAAGACATCTTGTAGACTGGGTGCTGAAATCCCCCGGACTATCCGACCTTGCCTTATCGACAAGGACTCTCAAATGTCATACAAAAGTCGAAGCATTTTGTCTTATGGCTAGCGACCTCAAGGATATGATATCTCAATGCTGGTGGAAATTTAGCAAGTTCAGACACATCGCCGAATCTAACTCGGAACAGCTGAAACATTTTGCAGCTTCATCCATCCAAACAGCATGGCGCCGCCACACCATCCATCATCATAAAGTACTTGAATGAAGCTACCAAGTCTGCCCATGCTGTTGGCTAAGGTCACTGCCACCAACAGCTCCCCAAGTTTAGAAAACTGTACCACTTAATTATTAATCTAGTGTTATCAAATGCTCTTGCTCTTTGTCGAAATACAATAAATAGATTGTTTAAGAGGACTTGTATTATGTTGTGGATTAAATACTGGACTTATTTATTTTTATGTCATTAGATAAATTTTAGTCGCTTTTAATATTGAGTGGTTATAAGATCTGTAGAAAACCATAAATAAATAATTGTCTAATAATAAATGAAAGCGATAATATTATTGTTGCACATTATCAATTTGAGAAAGGAAAAATTAAGTAGGCTCACACCTTCAAATTATTGGATGTTGTATTTTAATATTCTGCAGCATTATCCATGAAATCTTGATATATAGTCAGATATTCTTCATGGTGCAATATGTTAATTTTGGTAGTTTTAATTTTTGGTGCAAAATACAAAATTCCTACTGTTATTGTATTTTTTATCGGATCATGCAGTTTTGAGGTATTTGCGACCAGATAAACAATTAAGTAAAGCAGCTTCAATGTATAGATCAACCAAAAGCAGCCGCATCTCAAATTGGCAAGTTTTCACTATAATTTAATGAGCTTGTCCTCTCCAACAAATCATGTAAGCTCTAAATCAATTATAAATAAAAGATAAGAGGGGCAAAGAGCCTAACAAGTGTATCCTAACAATTAGTACAAGCCAGAAAAATTTGCATAAATAAAAACAAACGATCAAGAATATTTGACGAAACAGGCTTGGTACCACTTTTTTCTTGACCCAATGCATGCGTGGTTAATTAAAGAGATGGCCCCGCCTTGAAAGCCGCTGAAGGAAGATCTTAATTTCTTTTAAAGACATGTACGTCTAATCTCATACAGAAGACGAATGACGGTGATCCTACAACAAGAAAAATAACCTTTTGTAGCGCCACTTGCCGTCGGAAAAAATGGTTAAAATCGCTGCCGTTACTCTTTCTCATCGTTTCTATATCGCTGCACGTTAGTTGTCATTATTTATTCACTTTTGCTTTACTGCAACGAACGTTTAAAATCGCTGCAATAACTATCTATTTCCAACAATTTTGTTTGCCGCGATTAGTGGTACAAATCGTCACGATTGTGCATTCTAATTCCATCAAAAATCATTGGGAAAACCATCTTGCAGTGTCGTGGTAACGTCGCAAATACTATCCGTTTCGCGGCAAATAATGTTATACTTGAAGTCAAATGAACTTATTGCGGCCACCATTATTTGGTAATTATGAGTTTACAATGACAAGGTACACAGTATCTTTCCCAGCGAAATTGAAATCCCCGCAAAAACTCAATTTACAATGTTCTGCCCAGTTATCGTACTGGATCTCGTTTATTTTGGTTCCTAAATTTTCCATCCCTTACACGTCTTCCAGAGGCCAAATAATACGAAACTAAGTTCTGTAAACAGCAAATATATTTTTATATATATATATATATTTATATAATTTGGGTTATAGCCGTTTCAAGTAATTTGTAACTGGAAACACAAATGAAAAAAAGTGTACCCTGATGAACATTGCATGGATCCCCATCAACAAATCTAGGGGGCTACTGAGACAGTTAATTTAATAAATGGCATTCATTCACCCAAATGTGTGGGATTCACATTAATGTTGTTATATATACATTGGTGCATTAATGGAAAGCAAATATAAATCCAAGAGCCTAATTGTTTCTTACACATCATCATGGGCAGATGCCATTCACACATGCATACCTGCTCCTCTATTTAAGTTCATATCATCTGGCAGCTATTTACATCTCTATTTCTGGCAGGGGTGGGTGGAACATCTACAAGAAGTAATCAATACACAGTATGAACAAATTAATTAGTTACATAATTAACTAGATATGATCAGATTGTGATAGCATAATGAAATAAAACAATCAAGTAGATTTGTAAAAATCAAATATCCAGGTAACACCTTTTTTCTCAACGAGACTAAGTAAGAGCATATTATTATTAATTAATAATATTATTTTTGGCCAAGTTAATTTCATTAAGAAAATCCAACTATAACATCATGGGGCATACCTCTGTTACACAGAAATCTTATACTCTAGCTAAATAAGCAATAGATAATAATGAACCAAATTGTTTGGCTTGGACAAAATCACAACCGGATCAGCAAGGAGTAACACAGAGCAAAATAACATTTTTTTTAAGGAAGATGGATGGTACTCCTCAAGCTATTTATTATCTCTGCCCAGCGCTTATGGTAGAGAAATACCATATGACAAACAAAGCTTGGGGGTTACATTTCAATATCTCCAAAACCAAAAATGATGAAAATCCTAATTCTAAAGTCAAATCCAAATCTATACACAAGTATGTAAAACATATGCGGTTCAATACTACCTATTTATTTTGTTTCGAAATTTGATGTTAAAAATCCGTGGCAACATTGAAATCGCTGCAATTAACAGCTTATTGCAGCGATTCCATTTCCATGCAACAATACTAAAATCGCCGTAATAGGCCACTTTTCTTGTAGTGAACTGAGGATTAAACATCAAACACATCAGATTATAACATGACATGATAAATATAGATGCATATTAAAAACCCTAATTGCCTGCCAAAAAGAAATAAAATATCTGAAATATACTTACCAATCAAAAGGTACATATCAACAATCTCAGCTATATATATACATGTGAACGTATGGACAACGCATGATCCTAATTAAAATCTCTCCATAATTAGGCATATCATTCACAACAAACGAGGATATATAGTTAAATATTTACCAATAAAAGTTGCAAATTAATTAACAAAATAGTTGGAGCAGTAGTACTGCATCAGGGTTAGGTTTACTATCCATGATGTCAGCATGTGACCCCATTACCACCGACAATTCATACTCACATTACCACCCCATTACCACGTACGTGCATACTCACACATGCATATATATATATATATATAGTCTTTTAAACACATCATGAGTTACCGAATTAAGGAGTAAAAAGAGAATTTGTTATCCTGATCATTACTTTTGTTGGGAATTCCCTTTTGCAAAAGAAAAGCAACCATTACCACCGACTATTTGGAATAATATTGCATGCATGCTACCTACATCATCATTTACAACCCATTCAGACCTTAAGGTATATTAATATTCTTTCCAACCCTAAAAATATCTGTACTGCATGCGATTCTGAGCTACAAACTAATTGGCTCCTTTTCAAGAAAATATCTATCCTTAATTAGGCACCCATTTTTGCCCCCCCCCCCCGGGGGGGGGCCCAAAAAAAAAAACTAATCACAGTACTACTTTAAATTATTCATGCATGCATAGATCAGATGAATGGTATATGTGCTATATATTCTATATATAAAGATCAGGCCATGCAGTAGTAGTTAGGTTTATTTAGTTGGTTCAGTGTTCATGTCTCTGCAGAGTGCAGTGTTGTCTCTGCAAATTACCATAAATCCCTTCATTCCAAACTACTAATAACCATATGATAAATTAACTTTTTCCATTTTTCAAATTATATATAACTCTTAATACATTAATTAGTACTACTTTATACTTGAATATTATATATAGTAATTAATTAATCAAGCATATATAAATCATATATAAATGGTTGTGGAGATATCACAAAGAACCAAAAGCCCTATGGAAGTTGGTGATTGAAAGTAAATATGGTGGCTTATGGGGGGGATGGTGTACCAACGAAGTGAGAGGGGCATATGGAGTGGGGTTGTGGAAACATATAAGAAGAGGATCGGGGGTTTTTTCTCGTCACACAAGATTTCGTTTAGGAGATGGGGCAAGGATCAAATTCTAATATGATACCTGGTGTGGAGATTGTTCTCTAAAGAATCAATTTCCAGCACTTTTTAGGGTTGCAAGTGCCAATGATGCTTCAGTGGCAAAAGTCATGGTGATAAAGGGGGAACAAATCCAGTGGAACATCAATTTTAGCCGGGCGGCACATGATTGGGATATGGACAGTTTTTCAGCCTTTTTCAGCCTTTTGTATTCATTCCTACCGAGTAACCAGCATGCTGATTTATTGTGGTGGACACCTACAGGTAAAGGCCTGTTCTCAGTTTGCTTGTTTTATAAGTCTCTTTCACAAGAGTGACCTATTCAGTTTCCATGGAAAAGGCTTTGGAGACATAAAGCGCCTCTCAAAACAACGTTTTTTGCGTGGACCGCTTCTTTGGGTAAGATCCTCACAACGGATAATTTGCGGAAACGAAGGGTGATCATAGCAGATTGGTGTTGCATGTGTAGGAATGGGAGCGAATCTGTAGATCATCTTCTACTGCACTGTGAGGTAGCTCGACGGTTATGGAACGAGGTATTTAGTAGATTAGACTTGGGTTGGGTCCTGCCTGAGACAGTAGTGGCGATGTTGGGTAGTTGGACAGATCTAAGAGGTAATCAACAGATCAAGGCTGTTTGGAAAATGCTTCCTATTTGCATCATGTGGTGCGTGTGGCAGGCGCAATGAACGGACGTTCAAGGACAAAGAGAGATCAATGGAGGAACTAAAAGCTTTCTTTTTTAGAACTCTTTGTACTTGCTATAGCAGTTAATTTTAAAGGTCAAGATTTCCATAACTTCCTTGTATCCTTTGCTCCTACGTAGTTAGGGCATCCATTGTACTGAACATGGCTTTGCCCATTCTTTATTAAAATACTTTTACTTAGCAAAAAAATAAAAATAAAAAAATCATACTTTTCCCAAAAGAAAAATTGTTGATGCATTCATTGCATCATCATCATCTCTCTCTCACTCTCTCTCTCTCTTTGGTTTGTTCTACCCAGAAGAAGACAATCTGGCCATACACTACTGAAGATCATTCACACGCATGGCTTAATAGTTATGTGAAAAGATAAAAAGATTAGGAAAACCATATTGCAAAAGAGAAAGAAAGAAAAATAAAGTATATAAAAGGATTTAAAAGAAAAATTCCAAAACCAAAATTCAGTGCTAAAATTCCAAGGCTAGCAAATACCAAAGCCAATTATACAAAATGCATGCAGCTAGAGTTTTAGAAGAGAGAAACAAATAATTTGTGTACGATCTTAAGTACCTGATCTCATTCTTGAGCTGTTCAAAAGATGGTTTGCCACTGAACAGATCCTCATGATGGCAACATGACTAGTCTTATGTATAGGCCGTAAACAACATGTGCCTTTAAGAAGGACAACACCACCAGCCTACACCAAATTAAACAGATATAACATTCTCGGCTTATATGCATCAATATAAATACCCTACATCAATATTTATGCTAAAAGAACCTATACGAGTTGCCATGGGGAAACATGATATAGACAGCTATTCATCCCTCTTTTGGGATGACTTGAACTCAAATTTAATGAAACTTGGAAACAAAACACCAGTTACCCATCAACAAGAATGCAGGCCAGAGTAAATACAACAATCTCAAGAAGCTGGCAGATCCTCCTTTCATCTCCATTTGCCTTACCAGTATAACAAGACGTAAAGTTAGTGTGCATGCCAATAGGACTTGTAATAAGTGCATAATAAATTAAATGTAGATACTTACATGCTTCTCTTACCAATAGTACTGCTTCATTTCATCTAACCTCGAGTTCCCCCTATTATGATAAAGGGAAATGCAAACTATAGAAGGCAAAACATGAACCTCAAAACATTTACAGCCATCCCATGACATGTCAAAAGCCCATAAAACCAACACACTGCCCAGATAGGAATTATACAAAACATGTGTGCTTAACCTCCCATTGGATATATATTGCCCAATGCACCATCTTACTAGCAAAAAAAACCCACAAAAGACAACAAAAATCTTCCACTAAGAGTGGCACCCATCATGTCCCTTTTTCCCCAACCAACATATATATTTTATTTCATGATTTCTATAATATTTAATGCCCATCATCTAATTAAGATGCCATTTTTCATACCATATGAACATGCACTAATATTAACGACAGCTCAGGATTTTCAGCTTCTAATATTTAGTAGTACTTATGGGGCCTACGAAAATCAAATACAATACACAGTACATGATGACAAATATGCAACATGTGATTCAGAAAAAAATTAAAAAAAGAAAAAAAGAAGAAGAAATATAAAACATGTGATTCAGAAAGATTTTTTTTTTTTTTTTTTGATAAGTACATTTTCAGAAAGAATTATCGCTTATGTATACATGATAATTTTCAAATACTTGATTTAGTTGAAAATTAATCATTCAACTAAATCATAAAATATAAAACTTTCTAGCTCATGATCATCTCCTCGAGCATGCCGATCGAGGTCCTAATTCTAGTACTACTGATAACTTGTTCGATATTTCTGAGGCAAATATAATATCATCGCAAAAAATAAAAGTGCAGAACAAAACAAGAGAGTTAGATAGATGTATACTACTTGGCTATATACACTTGACCTAATCGGTTTCATTAAGAAGAAAAAAAAAAAAACAGAGTACAAGACCAACCTTAATCGGCGACCAGTGACTGGAGGAGGAGGAGGCTGTTGGAAAACCCTTTGTCGCTAGGAAAAGGGTCTTGGAATGATGTCGAAATAGCGGCCTATTACATTTGGGAGTCCAGATTTTGAACCAAAAAATTGCAGAAGGTGGCGGCACAGATCACCGATCGATTTTTACAGCATTCGGAGGAAATCTAGGACACTAGCTTCCGCGGAAGGCAAATCGATGGAGGCATCCGGTAAGGGTGGTTTTCGGTGGCAGTGGACAGTCGTTAGACAAGCATATAATGGGGTGGGTTAATTTGCAGGTACAATGAAATGATGGAGAAGAAGTTGTGGAAGAAAATGGATTGGGGAAAGTTTCAGTGGCGAAAATCCGGCCCGGGGGGGGGGGGGGGGGGGGGAGGCCTTTTGGTGCCCTCTTATCTGCCGTTAAAACACCAATTCCATCCGGCCACTTACGTCGCAACAAATTATTGCGACGAATTTGTCCGTCGAAATAAGTGAAACAATTGCTGCAAAAGGCCAGTTTCAAAACTTGTTTTTTAAAGTCGACGGCAAAGTCGGACTCGCTGCAATTAATGGCTCGTTGCTGCGATTCTATTTGCAACAATACTAAAATCGCCGCAATACGCGATTTTTCTTGTAGGTATGAGAAACTGAATCGATCCTAGAGAAAGTGGAGAAACCTTTGGGTGTGACATCAACGCATGAGATTAATTCCAATAATAAAAAAAAAAACCTTTTCTAGGTTCTTGACGCTTATGGTTGATCTACAGAGAAAATTCTTTGTTAGTGTAAAATAAGTGTGTTGGCATATTCATGTGACAACTTGTGTTTAATTGTGTTGTAACAGTGTTAAGTGAGATCAAGTGAAAAAGGATTGAAGTCAGCTCAACATGGCTCGAGCGGAATCTATAAAGAGATCAGTTCGCTTGACACTCGCTCGACATGGCACTCGAGCAGACGTTCATATAGAGAGTTCGCTAAACACCTGCTCGACATAGCGCTCGAGCGAACTCCAGACAGAGAGTTTGTGCAACACTCGCTCGACATGGTGCTCAAGTGGGAATCCAGGCAAAGAGTTCGCTCAACACTCACTTGACATGGCGCTAAAGCAATAACCCATACAGAGAGTTCACTTGATACCCACTCGACTCATGGCTCGAGCAATTCTTGAATATAACATGTGCTTGAACTTGCTCGACATTCTACTCGAGCGAATGTTCAAAAATATGACTTTGACTAGGATTTCAACGTCGTGTTCCATGCATATTATAAATGGAAGCTTGTTCATTTCTTCAGTTGGCACATAGCATTTAGGGAGCAAAACATATAGAGAAAGATTTCATTCCATATACTTTCATTTTCTCTTAAATCAAATCCTCATCTTACTGTGCTTGAGGTTAACTACTGCCAAATCATTTGGTGTGAATGTTATTTGGCCGGAATGGATTCCGAAGCTGCCATATTGTTCAACTTAAGTTTTCAAAAAATAACAAAACAAAAGTCAAAGAAAATGACACATGAAAAGTCAATTATAATATTCAAAATTAACTAATTTAAACGTACGTAATACAGAATAAATCAAACTAAAAATTTTGATTTACATGATGGATCAATGAGCATATATATAATTTATGGATCAGAATAAAACATATTGGATTAAAAGAATTCACATTTAATACTCTTTTATTACAAAAAATCTTTATTTGTTTTTTGATAGGTTAATAAGATTGAGTCTACAAATTTCTTTGGAGAAAATTATTTTAAGTTTTTTTATTAAAAAATCATAAAATTTTAAAAAAGTTGGAAACAAAGAGACCGATAGATCAAGAAGCACGTACGTCTTCGACTACTTCTCTTTAAATTCGTCCCAAACTAGATTTGAAAACTCATTTAAAAAATGTCACATCAAAATCTTGTAGATTTGATTTGAGTTTTAATCATTTTTGCAAGCAATAAAACGTCTACCTTTGGTTATTCTTAATTAAAAGATGCAGGGTAGTCAATTATATAAAGGGGTACTGTAAGAATATTATATAATGACTTCATGATAACTTAGATGTAATTTATGAGTATAATTATTTTAATTAGAAACTGATCATCAACTTAACTGTGATGCGACAGGTGTACATTTAGTGGGAGGCATCTAAAGAGTTGGAGGAGATCATGTCTAAGTGGTCGAAAATCATAGAGACTAAATTAGGTAGCATCGAGGGTTGGATAACCACAATCGGGCTCCCTGACGAGTTAAAACACAAAATCATGAGCTATGTGACACCAATACTGGAAGATCAAAAGAAGCAAATATATATTGATACAGAGAATCCATTCCCTCATCTTCCCACACCACTTGAAACATTGATTAAGCTCCATCTCTGCTTGCCCCTGCTAAGGACAGTGAGTTTCGATCCCCCAGTCTCTTTATGCTTGACCAAACAAATCTGCATTCAAGTGAAAATCTCAGTTATTTTTCCATAAAAAATGCTTCAAAAATATTAATTGAATGGATAGCAATATAGTGTGGTTAAAACTTACAAGAGTAGGAAAGCTTAAATGAATAATATTTGTCTAATAATAAATGAAAGCACGCTAATATTGCTGCACATTATCATGAATTTGAGAAAGGATAAAAATGATTGAATGTTGTATTTTTATACTTTGAACCATTATCCAATTATAATATAATTGTTAACATAGATGAAAAAGAATTATAGAGCACATGAATATTGATGGTCGGATCTTGATCATGGTGCGATATGTTAGTTTTGGTAGTTTTAGTTTATGGTTCAAAGTACAAAATTCCTGAAATGGTATACTGTTATTATATTTTTTATACGATGTTTTGAGTTCTTTGCAAACTAATTAGAATTAAGTACAGCTTCAATGTATAGGAGCAAATAAAGCAGCCGCATTCCAAATATACAAATGATCAGGTCGGGATTGGCCCATGGTCGTTCAGCCTTCACTGGGCCTTAACGGCCATTGGCTCATTGAGCCCAAAATCCTTTTTTGAAGCCCATATTTACAACACTGGGCCCATAAATGACTTTCAGCCTATATATAAAAAATATATGCTTTCAAACTAAAAATAAATCAAGTCTGCATCTAAATTATTACAAATTAATCTAAAATAATCACAATCCCTAAATAAAGTTTACAAATAAAAATTAAAAAATATAATAAATTAATATAAAACTATTACAAATAGTTTGAATACTCTAGAATGAAAAATCTATTAGAATTTAGAAATAGTCCCTCCAAGGTACCAAGTGTCCAAGCTGCATTATACAATTTGTTAATAACCATGTTACCATATGAACATGAAACGAAAACATAAAAAAACATGGATGAAAATAAGAATATGATGTCTCAAAAATAAAGGTACTTGAATTAGAAAATGTAAGAAAACAAATACAAGCCTGTAAGGGATGAATTAACAAACCATATGTGTATCAATGCGCACCGGAAGTAGATTGCGATTAAGTTTTTCTTTTCCCGAATTTGAACCTATATCAATTGAAATCAAAATTAATTTCAAATAAGAGTAATTACTGCTTCCATCTTACTCGTCTTCCTCCATGCAGTAATCCACATAATCTACCACCTCCCGAAACTGAATCGGCTTCCTCTCAATCCAGTTCTAATTGCAAATCAAAGCCTCTACAATTGTAGGAAACAATGAACTCCTAAAAGGATCCAATATGTGCCCCCAATGCTAAAGCGAGACTATGAGGCTATTGTAGAAATAAAGTTGACCAAACACTATGATCTGTCTCCCCAATGACATGATATTTGACAACATTTATCTTCAACCAAACTAAAATATCAAACTCTTCCATATAGGAGTGTAACTCCATCGACAAATGTCTTTCCAAGTCTGCTTGACCATCTAAATTCTTCTTCTGCTCTTGTGTATCGCCAAACCGCATACATCACTTATGCTTTGTTGTCTTCCTAGCGTCGGTAGGAGGCAAAGTAGTGGTAGATGATGGAAACTCGATACTAACCCCCTTGAATGAGGAAACTCATCATACAACCTATTGAGAATTTCCTTAACACTCAACACAAGTTGATCCCCCATAATTTCCCATTAGTACTTTCCAACCCAGGTACCATTTCATCGATCTTGTAGTGCAGGTTAAGGACAATTGCACTTCCTTGTAGGCAATCTAAATCAAATCATACGCAAAAGGAATTATATTGACGGTAAGTGAGACGCCTCCTCACTTGTTTGCTAGTCTTTATTATGTAGTTTATATTGAAAAGTTTAACTAGCTAATTGGTACATGGATGTTTTTCATGGATCATTGTTTAGAAAATTTTCGATCTTTAAAGAGAGAATGTCTTCCAATGTACTTATAGAATGGCATCACCAAATAAATGTCTTCTCTGATTGTTGCAAAGTAAAAGTGCCTTGACTAGTGGGAGTTCTGGGTTTAGTTTGCCAACTTGAATGCCTTGCAGAAGATAATCCAATTCCACCTGCATTCCTAGCATACCAACCATACCAAACCTCAATTGAAAGTTGAAAAAATGAAGAAGCTCATTACAAACACAACTCTCGTTCTCAAGGTAGGAGTCAGAATAGGTGTTCACTCGGCACTCCATTCCGTGTGAACCAAATTGGCTCTAATTAAGAGTTAGCAATGTTAGTCCTTTGCCATTTCTGTATCTTAACTATCACTATAATTAACTTTTTTGCCTTGTACTGTAATTAACAATCCACCTCTGGGGTATCCAAGATCTGGGGCAGCCTTCAATCCCATCTATGAGTCAATCTTCAAGTTATTTTATGGACCATATGGCTAGCTCTCAGGTGGTACACTATATCCCTTCACCAGGCAATTTCAACCTAAACAAATAAATTTTGGGGAATAGTGATAATTTTATCGAATTATCAAGTTTTTTTCCTCCCTATCATTTGTCTTTGTTGGTTGTTGAATACGTTTTTGTTATATGCTTGTGTAACTCTAAAAGAGAGCATGTATTCAATATAACATTCTATTTTTAATATTCAACTTTTAGGTCTATTTTTGACTCATTTATTGCATATATTGCAATGTTAGAGACATTATGATCATATCTGAGTTTTCTACTCGCATATAAAATCAGATGACATTGTCTTGTCTAATGACAAATATTGTCCACAACCAACATTATTACGCAACTACTGATTCATTTTCAATATTCTTGCCTATCAAGTCTAACTAAATAAGAACTGAGGGTCTTAAATAGGGCTGTAAATAAACCAGTCCGTTCAATAGCCTACTCAATACTCGCTTGGTTAAACTCAAATCGAACTTGACTCGTGAAAAAAAAAATCGCTCGTGACAACAAAACCCCATTCAATTAGTAAATGACATATATCTGGCTAAACTTGACTCGACTTGGCTAAGGTTCCTTTAAGACCCTCTTGTTTATGCTCGAGTTGACTCATTAGCTCGACTCGATTAAATCTCATTCATACATTGAAAAATGTGTATATATACATACATATATATTGTTTAATAATCTAAGCATAACACCTTTTATAATTAAACATATAATATGTAACCTAATTAATTATGCCTATATATTGAATGTACTTTATAACTATTTTATAATTTGTACCATAGTTAACAGTAAGATTTAATAATTTCATATATTAATATGTAAGAAACCATATATGAAATGTTGATATAAACAATCATATTATCTATATGTATTAGTAATTTATGTAGGCATATAATATATGGTTATTATGAATAAATATAAATTAGTTAAAACTTGTTAGTTTTAGAATTTTTATTAAATTTAGATTTATTATTTATCTAATTTCTTAATTATTGAATTTTATTAAAAAATTAAACAATAAACAACTCCAGCTCTACTCATTTTGGCTCAGCTTGACTCAACTTGACTTGTGCTCTTTTTTAATTGAGCTCGAGTCGAAAACTTAGCTTATAGAGCCAAGCTTGAATAAAGATTGGAAAAAAATCTCGAGGTCAGGCTCAAGCTCAAGCTCGGGCCGGTTTTGTGAGTCAAGCCAAGCTCGACAATCCAAAGACCGGCTCGGCTTGGTTAGATTACAACCCTAATCTTAAAGCAGATGTCACCTGCCATTTGCACAGATACACTTCTAAATGAAAGAGCGAACGAGAACAGACAATTACTTTTGTGACCACTTAGAGGAGTAAGACCATGCATTAGGAAACGGGGATGGGGCTTGATTTTGGCTTAGGATAATTTAGGTCAATATTAGTGGATCTCACCTTAATTTTTTTAGACTTAGTACTGTTTGGATGCTTAAGATATTATCAAAGTATCTCAAAATTTTGTAAATAGCAATGAAGTAGTTTGAGTGAAAATGTTTTATTGGATTCTAAGAAAGAAGGGAGAAAAAGCTGAATAAAAATATTTTTTAATATAAGTATTATATTGAAGCTTGTGAAAGTGAATAAATAAAGTTAAAGAATTGTTTAAATATACATTTTTAACATTTTTTTAAATTTGTAAAAATTGTATTAACTTTTGTGTTTGAATAATGATTAGATGAAAATGGTTGAAAATTTTAAATTAAAAATGAAAAGTGTTTTATGTTTGAGTGATATTTGTGAATAAAATTCTGAGGAATTTTGGAAATTTTGAAAAGTGACTTCACCATTTATATATCTAGCTGGTCTCACATATTTACATGCACGTAACAGTACTTGTAAAAAAATTGGTCTACTAATTTAGATCTATTTTATCCTAAAAAAAGAAATGTTAGGTTTAGAAAAAGATATCATAAAGATAAAGTTTAGAAATTGATGTGGCTACATGTGATATATTAAATCTACTTTATGATAAAAAAAGACTTTACATTATGATGTATTGAAGTATATCAATTTGTGACTTTACTTGAATGAGATATTTTGTGAAAGATCGATGAGAAGTGCTAAATAGGTTCACAAAAATATATTACCAAAAATAAAGTTGGTAAAATTTAATTATTTAATTTATATTTTAAATCCAAGCACAACTTGGAGACCAAACCTAGAATATTACAAACTAATGGTGAGAACTTGCTTGCAGGTTGCTTAATTAGGTTAAGGATACTGATGATAAATGCAGACTCAAGCTATGTATAAACTGAGGGTTATAATTTGGCATCAATAATAAATGCTAGCTAGCGCTAGGACTCTCAAGGGACCATGTACAATAAAAGTTGCCAGTGATGGCTATCTACCTTTCTTGTTGATCCTATAGCATTAACTGATATCTGTATTTGAAATATGAAGCAAAACTAATTAATGCATTGCATTTTTCTTTGAACTGCATGGACATCCAGAAAACTTCTTGATTATTGTGCTTAATTCACACACACGCACATGACATATATATCACATTCAAATTCATCGACCATTCATCAATTTTCTGCAATTGGTAGGGGGTCACGTGTGCGGACCATTTCTGTCCCTTTCAAAACTATATATATAGGAATAAAAAAGATTAGATTTGTGTGACTTGACTTGGATTATGAATTAATGGGAAAGATTCTTGCGTTGGAAAGCCTAATATTCTAATTTTATTTATTTATATATCTTCATTTGTAGTAGTTTACGTTTGAACATATTAATTTTATATTCTATTAAATATAGTTATTTCGAACTATACTTTAAATATAAGATTCAAGTGTTGTTTTAGTGACGACATCCAGCTTCCGTCACGTGGTAGTAGTAGTACGTTGGCGAATAGGAACCTTTGTGGGGAGAACCCATGCATTTCTGTCCCTTCAAAAGTAGAAAAAAAAGGGTTAGATTTGTGTGGCTAGACTTGTTTCCTGAATTAATGGCAAAGATTATTGTCATGCAAAGCAAGCTTTTGAATTTATACGGCTGATATTTATCGTATTGGGTAGTGGACAGTATAAAAAATATATGTATTTTATATCGGATCAAATATCGATCGTATCGGTGCGTTTCGATCAATACCGGTCAATTTTCATTGTAACAGTTTGTTTTGGTGTAATAGCCAAAAAATTTTTTTTTTATAATTAATGTTAAAACTCTGATTTTTTTTTTTTAATTTTCATTTCAATTCTCACATCTGAAGACTATTTTCTTAAATTTTTTAATCCCATTTTCTCGAGGATCGAAAATCAGATCCTTACTTTCCTTTTAGTGATGAAGATCAGTAATTATTATTTTTAAATAGTTGAATTGAGAGTTTATAAGTATTATTGAGTTTTATAAATATGTGTTTTAACTTTTTAAATCTTGAATTAATACTATTTTAAAATATAATTTATACATATATAATTAATTTATTATATATAAATTATTTCAAAACGGTATTGATATCAAAATATTTCATTCTAATACCTTAACGTAAACGGCTACTAGAATGATATTCAAAACGTTTATACAGAGAGTATAATAGTCTAATTTTATTTATATATTTTCGTTTGTTGGGGGAGAATATCGTAATAAAGAAATTGCTAGGTGTCAAACGAGCAATTCTCCAGCCCAAAATTCAGGTTATCGCAACCCTCATTTGTATTTTTGAATAAACAGAAAAATAAGCATTCTTATTAGAAATATAGATATTATGGCAATAAATTGGATTTTACATCATAATTTGATCTATTACAGGAGTTATTTGAAAATATTATATCTATATAAATTATATCATGTAAATATTTTATTTAATGTGCTATACAAGATATCTGATTTGAGAATAATTTTTTGAACTTTGTTACTCATCATCCTATATACACTACAAAAAAACTGCTTATTTGCGACTAGTTAATTTCAACGAAATAATTATTTACAACTAAAATTGGTTGCAAATAATCTTTTGGTTGCAATAAATTAGTCGCAAAAGTCCATTTTGCTTGTAGTGAGCTACACACTAAACACCACACTCTTTTTTTTCATGCTAATTAAACTCATTGAAGTCTTTTACTCAATATCTCTACACTACATACTTGTTAAAAATAAAAAATAAAAAAAAAATAAAAATTATGTGTAGTGTCTAATGGTGGAAGGGGGAGTAAAATTTTTCTAATTTTTTTTTTTTTGGTAACGAGAACGAGGCAGAAACCGAGGCCACAAATGCAAAGTCAACGAGACGAGCGAGTGAAGAATATTTGTTACTGGTTCACTGATTATTGCGCGGTTTGCACGTCCATTCCTCACTAGTATGGACCTTCCATACACATAAAAAAAATTGTTGAATTATTGAGTTTGCCTTATTAATTAAATTAATGAACAGATCATGAGAATGATTATGATAAATAATAAAAGAAATCGTCTCCATATTTTTAATAAGATATATCTAGCAGTGATTTCTTAAAAAAAACAGTTCCTCTTTAGACCGATGTCACCTAAAAACTTAACTTATCGGAAACCAATTAGAAGCTGCCACGTAGGTATTCATATTTAAACCAGATAGGGCGTATAGCAGGGGATCACGAAAATCCCTTCCCGCTCTTGTTGCTCTGTGTCTCAGTCAGATCTTCTTCTTTGTTTTGCTCTTGTTGCTTTATGTCACAGTCAGATCTGAGTTTGCATTTGGTCTATACGCACATTTGGACATTCTTGCAGGTAATTGCCTTCACATTCTCTCCCTCCCTCTCTTCGCCTTGTCCGTTGCAATCTTTATTTGCTGTTTGGCTGCCGGGAAAACTTAGAAAAGTATTACAAAAGAAAAACAAGAAGAGAATGCTTTGTTGTTTTCTTAGAAAATCTGAGGACTCAATCTAGGAAAGCTCTCAGCTTCTATAAAAATATTGAGATTGAAATTTCGGAAGGTGAAACAAAGATAACATAGAACTCTCTTAAACGATGGCATTAGCTGCACTTGCAATCCCCGGCCATAGATCAGCACATTCTTTCCCAATAGGACCAGTAATTGCAGACCCTTTCATTTCTCCCTTTGGATTCACAATCACACCAGCATTATCTTCAAAGTACATGAAGACCCCATCCTTTCAGCGCCATGGCTTACGCTGCCTCACAATAATTGCAGGTAGAACCTTCTTCCTGAGATCAGGCTTCCCTTTCTTCACAGTGTCCATCACCATGTCTCCAATGCAAGCAGATGGCAATCGGTTCAGGCGACCCTTGATTCCCTTCACCGAGATAATATACAAATTTTTTGCCTCGGTGTTATCAGCACAGTTCATTGTTGCTACCACTGGTAGACCCAGTGACATCCTGAACTTGTTACCTGCTGATCCTCCACGTCCTTGCTTCGACATTTTGGCCCGCTGAGGAGAGACTGATAATGAGGGTTATCGCCTTTCGAGATCGACAGAGAGACTAGAGAGAGCGGCATTGAGAGTGAGAGAGCAGAGAGAGAGAGAGGGAGTCTTGAAGATTCAGAGAGGGATCAGGTAGAGCAGAGAGAGGGGGATCGAGAGTGAGAGAGCAGAGAGCAGAGAGAGGGGGATGGCTTCAGAGGGAGGGAGGGGTGGGTTTCGGTCTAATGCGCCTCCTCAGTTCTACAGCACATGTGGCAAGTTTTGATTGGCCTCCGACAAATGAGGGTTGCCTATGTCACCTGCAGGAAGGTTTTCTCTAAAAAAATGTTATTCTTACTCGAATTTGAAGATTTAAGTGAGAGAAATGTGTATAAATTAGTGTACTCTATAATATTTATTATTGCATTTATAAATATTTTGAATAGTATTAAATGAATCCGTACTGAAAATGATGGAGTCTCTTTTCTAAGAAGCACGTTACACGTGTCCAAAATCATTAAGTTAAAAAAATGATAATGAGTAATAACTATTTTTTTTATTATTCAATTTCACACCGCCTGCAGCAGGGCTCTTATTATTTCCATAATAATGTACATAATTATGAATGTGAATATGAGTATATACGAATATGCTTGAATTTTAATTATATGCTGATCGTATCAGCTCAAACCTTTTTAAGAAAGTGGTGATTTAAGTAGCACATATATGTTTAGAGGTCCTTATAAATTTGAATTCTCACTCTTGAGAGACCACATTCTGTCTAAAATAGAGAATTCAAACCCCACCCTCCAAATGAGGAGAGGACTTTCACTCTATAGACAAAATGTCCAAAAGACTATTTATTTTCTATTATTAACCTAAAACAAAGGAAATAATAGAAAACATAAATGATACATAGAAAAAAGCAAAATACAGCTTGAAAAGCTATAGATCCACATTTTCAACCTTAAAGGAAATCAAAAAAGCAAACACAGTGACTATGGTGGCTCGTGAGGAACACGCGCCACCCTGGAAGTATAGGGGACAGTCGAGTCTGAATAACTGATGGCTTTGGTCCCAGAAATGCCACACGTGGCGGCAGTAGGGCTCCCCTTTCGGTGGGGCGCGTGGTGGAACTCATTTCAAACATACGGGTGCGGTGATGCCCCACATGTCATGCGCACACTTTGGACCGCATGTGTGGCTCACGCGTTGCTCCGTTCGACGAGAATTCTTTGTCCATTTGAAGGATCGACACCTTGGGAATCTTGTGGTGGGGTGATTGTCGGGTTCCGAAAAACAGCAAATCAGCATTTGCCCTACTTTAAAAGAAAAACATACAAAACCAAAAAAAATAAAAGAAAAAACGAGAGAAAAAAGGGACCCCCCAAGTCTGAGTTGTTTGAGGGGGGGACTACTCTAGAAAAAAAAGGGAGAGAGCGAGAGGCTGTTTTGATATTTGAAACACAAGTTATATATTCAATTGTCAAACGATGTCTATGTGATACCCCATATTGACTAATAAGTGATAAGTATAAGTGGGGATGCCCCATGTATGGGAGTACATTGTTTGGAAATGAGAAATTCTTGCTCTTTATAATGGTTTCAATGAAATTCTAATTATATCATTGACTAATCTTTTTAGGGAATAGGCCCAGACGTGGCTTAGGCCTCTACTTGGGCATGCTTTGTTCTATACCCGACTGACACAAGTGTACTAAATGACATCAGAAACAGAAATAGAGGCCATGTTTACCCTTGTGGCATGGATGTGAATTCTACGTAACATTGAAATATGAATCCAAATAATCAATACATTCTCTTTGTGCAAGGCCTTTGCAACTAGCCTAACTTCAAATTTATCAATAATACCATTAGGTGTCAATCTCGTTTTAAAGATCCATTTGCATATAGTGGCTTTGCATCCAGGTGGAAAATCAAATAAGTTTCTGGTACCATTAGTTTTAAAAGATTTCATCTCATTATTTATAGCTTCTTTCTAGAAAGAAGAATCAATAGAAAGCATGGCCTTGGAACTCAAATGGGTCTTCCGCCACATAATAAGTATAAAATCATGTCTAAAGACATTTTCCTTTCTCACTTATTTTCTTCATCCAAGTTCATTTTATAATTCATACAAACTCTCAAGATTATTTAAAACAATAGGTTGGCTAATATTTGAAGGGAAACTCAATGCAAATAAAGATCTTTCTACTTTAATTTTGAAAGGAAATAGATCTTTACATAATGTTGCATCGATCTACATACTCCTTAATGGTGTTAGGATCAATAACTTGAACTTCTGATTCGATAACTAAACTTCTGATTTGATAACTAAAAGTCTACATGACAAACTATATTTAGCATATACAATGAATACTAAATCTACTGTGTTGAGACATAATTTCCTTTTTCTTAAACCTTGCAAGTCAACCCCAAAGTCTAAAAAAATTAATATTGTGTATTCTGCATTTCATAGTTCATACGGCTTCCAAAGGTTTTAGACATGTATTTTGCCAACTTTTTCTTCACCCCAGACCTTCTTTGTTTATCTCAAGCAAAACCTTGTGCATCATAAAGTATTTATACATATATATGTTGTATTTATCTTATAAAAAGCCTTTGAAAAATTACATTTTAAAATTTTAGCAATATTGTAATCGCACTAATGATAACCCACACTTGCCTTTTGTTTTATATAGTAAAATTCATAATTATTCTTGGAAAAATTATATTTGGAAGCCATGTGCAAAATACATCATCTATTTTATTGACATGGCATGCCTTGATTAGCTAGAGAATTTGAAAATTAAAATCGCTTACAAATCAAGTCTTGTATTGTCAACAAAATGATGGTGTGCTTTGCACACCTGCTTCCAAGTAGAAGAACTCTGACCTTTGGCCCTAAGTTAAATTTATAGCTTTGTCCTTGCCTCCACCATTAATGCTCGGGTAAGTCGGAACTAGAGAGCATACATTTGACCATGTTTACCGTGGTTCTACTTTTCCATTCAATAACACCATTGGATTGAGGAGAATAGGAGGGGTTTCCTCATGTAGAATATAATTTGCCTCATAATATCAAACCAATTGATTAGAGGAGTATTCACCTCCTTTATCACACTTGATAATCTTAATCTTTCTCTCCTGTTGATTTTCAACTTTAGTTTTATAGATGACAAATTTATTAAAAAATTCATCTTTTGTTTTCTTCAAGTAAATATAACAAGATTTGGATATATCATCTATAAAAACAATAAAGTATCTATTACCATATTTAGAAGCTACGCCATTTAAATAACAACCATTACAATGAATTAATTCAAGTAAGTAAAAATTATTTATAACAGACTTAAATGGTTTTCTAGGCTATTTTAATTCAACACATATCAAACATCTTTCATCCAAATCAATAGGAGCTTTAGGAATAATTTCTAAATTCTTATATTGGAAGGGTGTTTCCAGATGTACGTTAGTTTGAGTTCAACTTTTCCTACTCTAAGTACTTGTGCAAAGTTGGAGTTATTCATCATCACTTTCATACTGCTTGCATCCTGATACGTTGAAATAATATTGCGATTAGAATTGACATGTGCATTGGCTCCTTTGTCTATTATCCAATCAGTAGCATTACAAACCAGATAAACTTGATGACTTATGGTTACATACTATTCATCGACTCTAACGGAGTCTATCCCAAAAAGCATTAGATGAGCTTGTGGGTCAGATGATCTTGGTTGTTTGTTGCTTTCATTTTTCCTTTTCTTGTAGCTACAATTTTTAGCCAAATGACCCGATTGTTCACAGTCAAAACAAATGGATCTTTTATCTTCGATATAAGACTTTTGTTTTAAATTGTTCCCACAAATAGTTTTAACCTTATTAAATTTGGACTTCCAGTGTAATGGGTTTCCTACGTGTTCTTTGACCTTCCACAATATTTGCCTTAGACTGGAACTCAGAAACCAACGGAGGGATAAGATCATTTTTAAGTGTACTTGTTCTTGGATCCTAATGGTGGAGATCAAGATTTTCACAGTCATATCTTCAATTTTATGTTTGAAAGATAGACCAAAATCTTTCCATGCATGGAGGCGACTTGTTTAGCATGGAGGCGACTTGTTTAGTATACAAGCAACTTGAAGACGTTCAATACTGCCCATTATCCTTTGAGTCAATCCATGGTAAATAATAGTTAACTCATGGGCTTCTCTACTACGGATTTGGAATCATTCATTCTAAGGCTAAAATTGGCTTGTGTTATACTTATTTATTTTAACATCTTACACACCGTATTTCTGATCATTCGGAATATCTTTGGCAAATTTAATGTATAGGTAAATATAAAAAAGTTTATCACGTGAATGATTTAAAACCTTACATCTACATAAATTATCCTTTTCAGTGTAGGTTTGCAAATCAACGGAACGTGCTAGTTCATGAAAATCATTAGAATAAGGGCCATTTTAATAACAAAATATAAACCAACCATGGTAAAAAGATTTTCCTCTTTCATTGCCAATGCTTAAAATTGGCTTCTCCAAATTTTTCGGATGCAACAGTTTCATTAGAAATCATGATGACCACCAAACAATTAACAATACAACTCTAGTTTAACAAAGTGAGAAGATCTACTCTAATTAGATTGTTGGAAAAAGATATGGAAGATATAAAATATAATAACAGATATATGTGTAAACCCTTCGTAAACTAAAAAATAAGTAAAATAAGAAAATAAATTAGGAATAGAAAACTCCGCGTTGAGACATTTTTCATAGATACTTAGAATAGATTCTGCCCCGCTTCTAAATCTTAGCATACATTAAGTTTCATTTTCATGATAGTTTATCCCAACATCGATTTTCATTAAACTCATTTTCATTGCACACCAAAAAACCTTCTTAAAAGTCAAACTTAATATAAAATAGACAAAATCTAAAGAAAGAAACACACAAAATGACGAATGTTGCTTTAATGACGATATCGATCCTTCCATCTCGTGGTAGTACGTTGGCATGGGAAGTGTGGGTAACCCATTTCCGTCCCTTTCAAAAATAGAAAAAAGAAATTAGATTAGATTTGTGTGGCTTGACTTGTATTCTGAATTAATGGGAAATATTTTGTGTAGGAGAGCATAATATTCTAATTTTACTTTTATATCTTCATTTGTTGTGGAGAATATCGTAATAAAGATATTGCTGGGTGTCAATCCAGGACTTCTCCAATCCTAAAACCAAGTAATCACAAGCCTCATTAATTTGTATTTTTGAATAAACAGAAAAATAAGCATTATTAGTAAAAGAGTTTTACTACGCATATAAGCTAGTGTATTAACATACTTCTTATAGTGAAACCTATTATAACTTTAAAAAAATTAAAATATCAATCATCTTTTATTAATATAATTGATGTGGAAATTAAACTTTCACATTAGTGGTGTGCTGGGTATATAAAAAATAAGTCTTATAAATATATTTTCTTTTTTTTTTTAAATATAGATGTTATGGCCATAAATTGTATTTTACATCATAATTTTATCCATAACATGAGTTGTTTGAAAATACATCTATCATACTAGTGGGTTGTAAACTAAATCACAAAATAATTTTATCCATATAATTATTTTCTTATAAATTTTCATCTTTCAGTCAATATTACAAAAATAAGACGAAAAGCTCATGTAAAAAAGTGAGTCTTAGTTCATTAACCTGTTGTTGACCAAGGTACAATTTTTTTCTGAATAGATAGAAGTTCTCATTTTAGATTAATGCGTTGATGACGATAAGTGAGGATTTCTTAGAGTTTATATATCGCAAAGTTATATGTAAAAAACCCCCTACATTTTATAAATGAGAAAACACATATACACACCTTCATCTAATCAACATGTGATTTATCATTTTTTTCATTCTATTTAAATATACACACATATTTAAACATTAAGGTAGAAGGATAAAAATGACAAATCACATGTTGAGTAGATGGAAGTGTGTGGTGTAATGTTTTCATAAATTCCTCTTTATAAATAAATAAATTAAGTGCATGTTTGATATTGTAGTGGAAAATATAACTTATAACTTAAATAGTAAGTTCTACTATTAAAATGTTATTTACTGTTTAGTAACCATATGTATGGCATGGTGTGCATAAGACCTCATATTACTCATGTCATTCGAATTGTTAGTAGATTTCTCTCTAATCCTAGTAAAGAAATTTGGATAGCTGTAAACTAGATTCTCAAGCATCTTAGAGGTACTTCTTAAAGAAATTTATGGGCCTAACTCATCTCATAAAACTGGTTCTACAAGAGAAGATTGCTCATTCTTTACAAAACATGCCCAAGACCTTATCCACAAGAAATGTGAGATTATTCCTCAACACTCTCCTCACGTGCATGTCAGTATTTTTTTCTGATCTTTGTCACGGGGTAAGTAGTGTGGGCCTCCACAACTTCAGGATACTTGATTAATTACTTATTTAGAGGAGCTATGTCATGGTAATCCAAACTGCAAAAATTTGTTTTTTTGTCTATCACAGAGACTGAGTATATTGCAATCACTTAAACTAGTAAGGAGTTGCTATGGATGAAAAAGTGCTTAGAAGAACTTGGTCAGAAACAAGAAAATTATATTCTTTACTGTGACAGTTAGAGTGCTATCAATTTCAGTAAGAACTCAACCTCTTATTCAAGATCTAAGCATATTGATGTGAGGTGTCACTATATTTGTGATGCATTGGAGATGAAGTTATTGTAGATCGAGAAAATCCATAATAATGAGAGTGGGTTGATGAGAAAAACATTGCCTATGCAAAAACTTGAAGTATATAGAAGAAAAGCAGGTATGGTGGAGCCCCTCACATAATTGGGAGGGAGAGATGTCTTGGGTGGATCCCTTCTTGTGAGGGAATCGCATGTGGTCATTTGAGTGGCATTTTAGTAATTTTTGAATGATAAGGTTTTTTCTTATAAGAAGGTTGTGCCGTGTGTGTGATGTGGAGAGAAAGAAGAAGAAAGAAGAAAAATTAGAGTAATAAATATTTTACTGTATTTTACGTTCACCCTAAAAATATCAAATACTTGAATTGTATTATATATAATTTTTAATACTTTTTATTAAATCAAAATAACCTATTTAAAATTGTCATGATTCCCAATCTATGAGTCAATCTTCAAGTTATTTTTGTTGACCATATGGCTAGCTCTCAGGTGGTACACAAAATCCCTTCACCAGGCAATTTCAAGCCTAAACAAATAAATTCTGGAGAATAGTGATAATTTTATCGAATTATCAAGTTGTTTTCCTCCCTATTATTTGTCTTTGTTGGTTGTTGAATACATTTTTGTTATATGCTTGTGTAACTCTAAAAGAGAGCATGTATTCAATATAACCTTCTATTTTTAATATTCAGCTTTTAGGTCTATTTTTGACTCATTTATTGCATATATTGCAATGTCAGAGACATTATGAACATATTTGAGTTCTACTCGCATATAAAATCAAATGACATTGTCTTGTCTAATGACAAATATTGCCCACAACCAACACTATTACACAACTACTAATTCATTTTCAATTTTCTTGCCTATCAAGTCTAGTTCAATAAGAACTGAAGGTCTTAAATAGGGCTGTAAATGAATCAGTCTGTTCAATAACATACTCGATACTCACTTGGTTAAACTCAAATCGAACTTGACTCGTGAAAAAAAAAATTGCCCTTGACAACAGATCTCCGTTCAATTAGTAACTGACACATATCTGGCTAAACTCGACTTGACTCGGCTAAGGCTTCTTTAAGGCCGACTTGTTTATGCTCAAGTCGACTTGTTAGCTCGACTCGATTAAATGTCATTCATACATTAAAAAATGTGTATATATTTTTAAAAAAGAAGATAGAACCTCCATTTTATTCAATAAGCCTCACTTTAGGTGGAGGAAAACCATGACAAGAGTGTCCATACAAGAAGCCTCACTTCAAAAAGCCTCACAACAGGACCCAAACTAGGACCACACAAGAGTGTCCATACAGCAAGACTCCAAACAACAAAATACAAGGACGAGAATGGACACGACTATTACTAACGGATGCGGAGATAGGGGAGATTGAGTTTATCCGTTTGGATGTGGCCTCGGAGTTTTCTTGGTAAATGCATTTTTGATTATTCCATACTTCATTTATCCCTTGTGCACCAAGTTTTGCCAAGTAGTCTGTTGAGGCGTTTCCTTCTTGGACATGTTGTATCGAGTGATCCTCTTCCTTGAAAATATTCAATACTTCATCCCAGTAATATTCAAAATACCACACTCCACATTTAGCCCCACAAATCCACTTAACCACCACCAGAGAGTCGTTTCAACCTCCACCTCATTAATCCTCTGTTCTTGACATATTTTTAGTCCAGGTAATATTGCCATTAGTTCAGCCGCATTGTTACTACCAGCACCAAAGTCCACTGAAAAAGCAAAAATTAAGTTACCGTTAGCATCTCGAAGGAGACCTCCTGAGCCTGAAGCACTTGGACTACTACTTCCGTCTGTGTTGAGTTTATATCTCCCCTGCTGAGGGTTTATCCACCTGACCACTTGTGCACGTTTTAACGTCACTGGTATTACATTAATGTTTAGGTCCTTCAGCATTTCTTTATCCCCGCGTACGTGCTTAGGAAACCTTGAGGAGTCCTTCATCAATTTGGCCATCCAGAATCTAACCGCCTACCACACTTCTTCCATTGATTCCGTTTTTTCTCCCATTCGTGCCCTGCATCTCCTTAGCCACAGTCTCCATGTAACAATGGAGGGAAGTACACCCTAGCTTACTCCCATTTGAGATGACCGAGATGCATGCCTAAACCATAGCAACATATTTTCCTTCCATGTTATCTCCTCCCGGAAAGGGACACCCCAAATGCTGGGCACATCTCCTCCATATTTGTTGGGCTAATTCACCTGCATAGAGCACGTGATTGATGTCCTTGTATCTACCTGCACAGCAACAGTTACATTTTGATACCACTGGAATCCCTATCCTCCTCAATCTATCATCCACGCTAAGACTATTGTTCCACGCTTTCCATATCATGATTGAGATTTTTTTTTGTAGAAATTCATGCCAGACCCATGTCGACTATGGAGTTTCTGGGAACTTTACTCGTAGGTACTCCCAAGCATTACGAACCGAGAACATACCATCTTTAGATGGAGTCCATATAAGCAAGTCGCGCCCTTCCCGAGGATTACCCCAGGCTTCGAGTATCTCCTCCATTTTTTCCTCCCCCACCAAACGCTCTATAAGCTGCACGTCCTATATATTATCAATTCTACAATCACATATATTGAGCCCAGGGGACTCAGTTATATCTAAAGCATCGGCCAAAGGTCCCTCTCCCATCCAATGGTCAACCAGAAATTTATACCTCCTCCACGCACTTTCCAGCATGATGGCTCCAAAACATAAGGAACTTGCTTCATTACCATTCTCCAAAAACAGGTGCCTTTAGTATTTTCTACAAGAGATAGATGATTTTCCTTCACATATTTTTCCTGAAAGAAGCGAGCCCATAGAGAGTCATCCTTAAGAATATTCCAGGCGAACTTCATATGTAAAGCTTTTTGCGTCTCCTCTAAGTTCCAGAGTCCTTAACCCCCTTCGGAAACCGACTTACAAATTTTTTTCCAAGTATACCATTTCTTTTTTGATGTACCATCCTTTTCACCCCCAAAAAAGGTGCTAAGAATGCGGTTAATAGTTATAAGTACTGACTTAGGCACCTGTTAGACCGAGAGAAGATAGATGGGCAAACTCAATAGAACATGCTTTAGAAGAATAAGTTTACCTCCTGCCAAGAGTAGTCTCATCTTCCAACCACTGACTTTTTCCCAGATCTTGTGTATTAAATCTTCCAAGTGTCAACTGTTAAGCTTGACGTGTACTATGTTCACCCCTAAGTATCTAAATGGGCAATTACCTTCTCCAAATCCCGTAAGACCAAAGACAACTCTTCTTCTAGTTGATGTGATATGCTTGGAGAATACAATGGCCGACTTTTCCCTATTCACTTACTGGCCAGACCACTTTTCATACACTCCCAGAACTTTTACCAATTCTTTTATAAATTGCTTTGCTCCATTGGTGAAAATAACTATGTCATCTGCAAATAACAAATGTGAAATGGATGGCGTACCTCTAGCTTGAGAAAATCCTCCAATAGCTCCATTGTCATATTTTCTCTTCAACAGCCTCGTAAACACTTCCTCCATCAAAATAAATAAGTATGGCGAGAGGGGATCCCCCTGTCGAAGCCCTCTTTCCCCCTTAAAAAACACTTTAACAGTTCTATTCAAGATAATGGAATACCACAGTTTTGTTATACAAGTTTTAATCAACCTACAAACCTCTTCTGAGAACCCGAAGGAAGCCAGAACATGTAGCAAGAAGTTCCAATTCACGCGATCGTATACTTTAGACATGTCCACTTTCAAAATCACATTTCCCCAATTATTTTTTTTGTGGATAGATTGGGCCAATTCTTGGGTCAAACTGATGTTTTTGAAAATACTCCTCTTAGGGATGAAGGCCCCTTGTTCCGGGGATATTACTCTCGACAATAGGTGTGTGAGCCTTGCTACAATTATTTTAGAACATACCTTGTAAATCACAGAGCATAGGCTTATGGGCCTAAATTTATCAAATCTGGTAGGCTGCTGTATTTTGGGGATCAAAGCCACGTAAGACGCCATGTAAAACCGTGGGAGTTGTTTTTCTTCAAAAACATTCTTTGACAGCACCCACCATATCCTCTTGTATCAATTCCCAGCAATTTCTATAAAATCCCGAGCCAAATCCGTCGAGACCCGGGCTGCTTTCCACTAGAATATTGAAGAGAGCCAGCCGAATTTCTTCTACTGACAGCCCCTTAGTAATTTCCTTATTTTCCTCATCTGTGATAGCTTTATCAATAATCTGACTCAAATCTAGTAATCCCCCTCACAACTTTGGCTCAACAATTATTGGAAGTATTGTACAGCTCCCTCATGAACTGCTTCAGGAGACTCAAAAGAAGCTCCATCCGGTTTGAGCATTTGATTAACTTGACTTTACTGCCTTCTCTTCATGATCGAGTGGAAAAACCGGGTGCTATTATCACCTTCTCTTAGCCACTTAACTTTGGCCTTCCGCGCAAGCATCAACTCCTCTTTGTTCTTCCACGGCTTCATCATATTCCTCCTGTAGGTGAGCATCTAATTCTTCCATTCTTTGCTTTAGCTCTTGTATCACAGTTTCCACTAGGCCAAATTTTTCTTTGTTCCATGTTTTGAGTACCTGTTTCAAGCGTTTCAGTTTAAAGGCTAGATTCTCCAAACCTCTTCCGATCCCTTCCCCCTCCTGGCACTTTTTGACAAGTGGAAGAAATTCTTTATGCTCCACCCACATTTGTTGGAATCTAAGCGGGGATGGCCCATACCTTTGGAAGTTCTGGACAGAAGTGACTATCATTGGTGAATGATCCGAGGTATTGCACCCCAAGTAAGTCAGCAGTGTTTGCGGAAGCAGGTCTAAGAACTTTGTGTTAATAAATCCTCTATCTAGCTGAGCCCAACTCCTTGCTAACCCTTCTTGCCCGCTGCACCAAGACAGCCTTTTTCCTAGTGAATTGATTTCGAGTAACCCGCACCCATTTATCCAATTATTAAACTCCTCCATCGCTATCCTTGGTCGTGGAGCACCCCCCCGCCCCCCTTTGCTATTCATTTGTTCTTATAATGTTGAAGTCTCCTAGTATCATCCAAGGTAAATCCATCTGCCCCTCCTCTTCTAAGTCCCTCCATAACTGTCTACGAAGCCCATAGTTACATTTGGCATATATAAATGCTATTAAAAGCTCCGTGCTCCCCTCCAACATTTTGATTGAGATAAATTGATCACTCATGCGCACCACTCTCACATTCACACTTTTATGCCACAACAGCCAAAGTTTTCCAACATGTACTTGGTTAGACCACCCATTATCCAGCCATAGTAATTTCTTAAGGTTTCCCATCTTGGTCTGTTGTAAGCTCTCTAACACAATTTCCTGTGAGACCATTATTCCATCTCCCTTGTCAATCGGAGAGTTCATACTCTCAAGCCCTTGTCCCTGCACATCAATTGTTTCTTTCTCATCTAGTGTTTCACTATCACCCTGGCCACCCTGTGCTTCATTTGTTCCTACCTGTTCTATCCACTGCCCTTCTTCTAGTTTTGACACCCTAACATTCTCCTCTCCAGCCTGAACAGGTCCTTCCAGTGCTTCCACCATACCAGGATCTATTTCACGTACATCCTCCATGCTAGTTTTCCCTCTTGCAACATCTGGTCCCCTTCTAACTTCACGGAACTCCTTAGCAACCTTTTGTTTTCCTTTTTTTTCTACCTCTATTCTGCTCTTGCCTCTCCTACAAGTCTGTTTGTTGTGGCCCTGCATTTTACAGGACAAGCAAAATGCCGACAACGTCTCTAATACCACCTTTTGTTTAAAACCAAACGCCGGCGCACCAATCCAAAAATGTTTCAAGTTCTATTGGGAGGCATCCATTTCTAGGCAAACTCGTGCGCCATCCGTTCTTGTCGCACAACGAGTTGAGTTATCGGACCGAATAAAATTTCCAAGAGGTGCCGTTAAGATCCTGAGAATAGAGTCATGATAGAAATTAGGAGGTAAACCTGGAAGCATTACCCAGATCAGGACTATCGGGGATTCCTCATCTTCAGTATACCCCAGACTCCAGTGGAAGACTCTATAGGGAACCCCATTTATCTCACTAGCTTCATGGGAGAAGGCCTTATTAAAGTCCTCCTCTGAGGTGAGACGTACAAAGGCATTTCTGTTCTTAGTCATAGAGGAAACAACCACGGTACCCCCTAGTCCCCATCTGTTACGGATAAACAGTCTTATTGCATCAAGGGTTGGCCTCTGCCTGAGGAACTTTAGGACTAGAGAATACCTAAAGGGAGCCGCCGATACTGCCATTTCTTTGTTAGAAAACATAAAACATACATGCCCTTCAATAAGTTTGGGGGGCCTCATCGGAAGATTAACTTCTGGCAACGGCTGTGGGACAGCCAAAACCAGGTCAGCAAAAGTCCTGGCCTTTGTTACCGGCATGGGACCGCCAGTCTGGGCCATGGGGGTGGCCATGATGGCACGAGGCCCCTCGAAAGGGGAGACCTATAAACTTTCTTTTGTCTTTTGCTCTGTCCTTTTCTCTCTCCTGAAAAAGTGAAAGAATTCTATTTGAAAAATGTGTATATATACATACACATATATATTGGTTAATAATCTAAGCATAACACCTTTTATAATTAAACATATAATATGTAACTTAATTAATTATGCATATATATTGAATGTACTTTATAGCTATTTTATAATTTGTACCATAGTTAACCAGTAAGATTTAATAATTTCATATACTAGTATATAAGAAACCATATATTAAATGTTGATATAAACTATCATATTATATATATATGTATTTGTAATTTATGTAGGCATATAATATATGGTTATTATGAATAAATATAAACTAGTTAAAACTTGTTAGTTTTAGAATTTTTATTAAATTCAGATTTATTACTTATCTAATTTCTTAATTATTGAGTTTTATTAAAAAATTAAACAATAAACAACTCTAGCTCTACTCGGTTCAGCTTGGCTCGACTCAACTCGACTCGAGCTCGTTTTTTAATTGAGCTCGAGTAAAAAACTTAGCTTATCGAGCCAAGCTTGAGCAAAGATTGGAAAAAAATCTCGAGGTCGGGCTCAAGCTCAAGCTCAAGCTCGGGCCGGTTTTGTGAGTCGAGCCAAGCTCGACAATCCAATGACCGGCTCGGCTTGGTTAGATTACAACCCTAATCTTAAAGCATATGTCACCTGACATTTGCACACATACACTTCTAAATGAAAGAGCAAAAGAGGACACACAGTTACTTTTGTGACCACTTAGAGGAGTAAGACCAAGCATTAGGAAATAGGGATGGGGCTGGATTTTGGCTTAGGATAAGTTAGGTCAATGGTAGTGGATCTCACCTTAATTTTTTTAGACTTAGTACTGTTTGGATGCTTAAGATATTATCAAAGTATCTCAAAATTTTGTAAATAGCAATGAAGTAGTTTGAGTGAAAATATTTTATTGGATTCTAGGAAAGAAGGGAAAAAAAGTTGAATAAAAATATTTTTTTAATATAAGTATTATATTGAAGCTTGTGAAAGTGAATAAATAAAGTTAAAGAATTGTTTAAATATACATTTTTAACATTTTTTTAAATTTGTAAAAATTGTATTAATTTTTGTGTTTTAATAATGATTAGATGAAAATGGTTGAAATTTTTAAATTAAAAATAAATAGTATTTTTCTGTTTGAGTGATATTTGTGAATAAAGTTATGAGGAATTTTGGAAATTTTGAAAAGTGACTTCACCATTTATATATCTAGCTGGTCTCACATATTTACATGCACGTAACGGTACTTGTAAAAAAAAATGGTCTACTAATTTAGATCTATTTTATCCTAAAAAAAAGAAATGTTAGGTTTAGAAAAAGATATCACAAAAATAAAGTTTAGAGATTGATGTGGCTAGATGTGATATATTAAATCTGCTTTATAATAATAATAAAAAAAAANTTTTAGACTTAGTACTGTTTGGATGCTTAAGATATTATCAAAGTATCTCAAAATTTTGTAAATAGCAATGAAGTAGTTTGAGTGAAAATATTTTATTGGATTCTAGGAAAGAAGGGAAAAAAAGTTGAATAAAAATATTTTTTTAATATAAGTATTATATTGAAGCTTGTGAAAGTGAATAAATAAAGTTAAAGAATTGTTTAAATATACATTTTTAACATTTTTTTAAATTTGTAAAAATTGTATTAATTTTTGTGTTTTAATAATGATTAGATGAAAATGGTTGAAATTTTTAAATTAAAAATAAATAGTATTTTTCTGTTTGAGTGATATTTGTGAATAAAGTTATGAGGAATTTTGGAAATTTTGAAAAGTGACTTCACCATTTATATATCTAGCTGGTCTCACATATTTACATGCACGTAACGGTACTTGTAAAAAAAAATGGTCTACTAATTTAGATCTATTTTATCCTAAAAAAAAGAAATGTTAGGTTTAGAAAAAGATATCACAAAAATAAAGTTTAGAGATTGATGTGGCTAGATGTGATATATTAAATCTGCTTTATAATAATAATAAAAAAAAAAGACTTTACAATATGATGTATTGAAGTATATCAATTTGTGACTTTATTTGAATGGAATCTTTTGTGAAAGATGAGAAGTGTTAGCTAGGTTCACAAAAATATATTACAAAAATAAAGTTGGTAAAATTTAATTATTTAATTTATATTTTAAATCCAAGCACAACTTGGAGACCAAACCTAGAATATTACAAATCAATGGTGAGAACTTGCTTGCAGGTTGCTTATTATTATTATTATTTATTTTTTGATAAACAACATAACTTCCATTAATAAAAGGAGATTACAGAAATTTATCAAGCCAAATGACTTGAGAAATAAAGTCCGGAATACAATCCCACCACATAGCAATATCAACCACATTTTTGGCATATCGAGCTAAAGTATGAGCTACCCTATTTCCTTCTCTAGGAACATAGACAAACTTACATTCCACAAAACAAGATGAAAGAGACTTAATCTCCCTGTATAACAGTCCTAATAGAGAATCAACCTTAGCATTTTGCTCTAAAGCCTCCACCATCAACAAACAATCAGATTCCACTATAATTCTAGAGATGCCCATGCTAATACACAATTGAAGACCCCGAAACACAGCTTTCAACTCAATAGCCTCTGGATTCTCCACATCACTTTCAATCTGGGAAGCAGCCATAAGGACTTTACCATATTCATCCCGCAAGATACAGCCCACGCCAGATTTGCACAGCTCACTAAATACTGCTCCATCCACATTAAGTTTCAGCAATCCAGGTGGAGGAGCTTTCCAGCAGAAATGTTGTTTAGCTTGAACCCTGGACAACCCTCGGATTTTAGCAAAATTTGTGATCAAACTCAAAGCATTATCAGTAGCCTTCCTTGGACTCAAAAGAACCTGATCATGCACCATGCGATTACGTCTATACCAAAAACTCCAAGCTAAAGTAAAGAACAAAACTAATTTATCACTTTGACCTCCCTGACATATAAACAAAGCTAGCTTAGAGAATTTCAGAGTGGGATCAAAACCCATAAAAACTAATTAATTACTCCCAACTCCACTCGGCCAGCTAAAACGAGTGTTACTGTAACATAGGAAAAATCAAACTTACACACTTTCCCAGCAAATCAAAATGAATGAAAAATGCAATTTGCTAATTTAATAGGCCCCGTTTGAACTAATTACTTTAACCTATATGCTAATTTGCCAAACCCTCAAGAAAGAATATACAGATCAACTTAGTAAAATCTCTGCAAACTTCACCAAAAAGTGAGATTCCACGTGACAATATAGTGACAGCACAAGATATGAATCTTTTTGAGCTAATGTTTCTAAACTTATTGGTTTGCACGTGGGTTTCAAATATCGGATTCGGAATCATGATAATTTTAAATCGGTTATTTTGATTTTGATAAAAGGTATTAAAAATCATGTATATAATACAATTCAGGCAACTTTTATTGGATATGGTATCTTGAGAGTACCAGCTAGCATTTATTATAAGACTGTTTATTCGGGTTTGGTATATATTTTTCTGACTATTTCCGGAATCCGGATAGTCGGGTTTCAATTACCGGTTATGGCCTGGAATAAGGCCAGTATCCGTATAGTAAAATTCGGATACACCCAATTCAGATACTGGATTTTATACTCGGAACTCAGACTTAAACTCAGTTTGGGTACCAGATAATGGGTTTTTTTTTTTCTTTTTTAAACCTGGATTCAACTTTACTGATTTCCATAACAAACCAATGTTCACTACTTCGCTCTCTCTGTCTGCTCCAGCCATATTAATCCCAAATGTCACCACTTTCAAAAAATAAAAATAAATATATAAGAGAGTCTATTGTTTCACACGTAAATTTCAATGCTTACCTACAACTATACATTTTTGTTATGGCACCCACTTTTTGGATTCCTCACATTTTGTCTTTATCTATATCTTTTTGCCTTTGTTAAGTTGTTCCCTTCTTTTTTCCTTATTAATGTCATCTTCGTCGTCGCCTTCTTCTTCTTTTAAAGACGAGAATGACAATCGTAATGGCAGTCCGAACGAAATAAGAGTGAGAGATTTGGATAATCTCTTTCACGTAGCATTAGAGAAAAGAAATACTACACTAATTATCTGATTATTTTTTTGTGAATTCTAATGACCACTAGGTTGCGATTACTGCGTTTTAGGATTGGAGAATTGCTGGTTTGACACCTAGTAATATCTTTATTATTACGATATCCTCACCCAACAAATGAAGATATATAAATAAAATTAGAAGATTATCCTTTCTGCATGACAAGAATCTTTTCCATTAAGTCAGGTCAATACAAGTCAAGCCACACATAACAATAATCCAATCCAAACGGTGTACGATTAAAACGTTTGAAATGCATGTCATCTGTTTCTTATACGACAAAATGTAAAGCTTCTTTTCGAAAGGGACTGTTTTTTCACGGGAGTGTAATGAAAACTCCTCTGCCCCTCACCCACCCCTCATCTCGGCAATAATTTGTTGGCTTTCTTTCCTAATAATTCAGAATATATACATGCCAAGCCTGTCAAATCTTTTTTTTTTTTTTTTTATCTTATTTTTGAAAGGGACAGAAATGGTTCCCACACTTCCTATTCACTGCCAAAGTGGTACCAGTACGCGACCCTACCAATTGCAGAAAATTGATGAACGGTCGATGAATATGAATGTGAGATATTAATATATATTGTTGGCTTTCCTACGCAGGAATCCTTTTCAATAATTTAGAAGAAAAATGATAGTTATAATCGTGAGTGTATAAGTATTGTGTAATTATTTTAAAAAAATAAATAAATAAAAAATCTACATAAAAAGAAATTAATTTTTTAATAATAAATTCTACTCTTTTTCAAAACAATTATACGATACTTTAAAAAGAGTATATACATGTCAAGCCAATACTACTCTTTTTCAATACTTGCATACTCTACAACTGTAAGATTATTTAATTCAGAATATATACATGTCAAGCCACACAAATCTAATTTTTTGTCTTTATCTATACCTTTTTGTCTTTGTTAAGTTGTTCTATTCTTTTTTTCTTCTTAATGTCGTCTACGTCGTCGCTTTCTAATTCTTTCAAAGAATAGAATGACAATCGTAATGGCAATCCAAAAGAAAGAAAAGTGAGAGATTTGGATAATCTCTTTAGCGTAGGATTAGGGAAAAGAAATACTACACTAATTATCTAATTATTATTTTGTGAATTTTTCTATAAATGAAAGATATATAGTGTTGTACTTTTAGTGACGATATCCAGCTTCCGTCACGTGGTAGTACGTGGCATGAGTGAATGGGAAGCTGTCTGGGGAACCCATTTCTGTCCCTTTAAAAAGTAGTTAAAAAAAAAGATTAGATCGATTTTTGTGGCTTGCCTTGTATTCTGAATTAATGGAAAAGATTCTTGTCCCCTGATCATTAGAATTCACAAAATAATAATCAGATAATTAGTATAGTATTTCTTTTCTGTAATGCTACGCGAAAGAGATTACTCAAATCTCCGACACTTTTTTCATTGGGACTACTATTACGATTGTAGATTGCACAAGTATTAAAAAAGAGTAGTATTGACTTGACATGTATATACTCTTTTTAAAGTATCATATAGTTACTTTGAAAAATAGTAGAATTTATTATCAAAAAATTAGTTTTTTTTTTTTTATATAAATCTCTTATTTATTTATCTTTTAAAAATAATTACACAATATTTGTACACACACTTGTACCTATCATTTTTTTTCTAAATTATTGAAAATGATTCTTGAGTAGGAAAGCCAACAATATATATATATAGAATATATTCTTCCCAGTGACTGTATAAACTTAGAATACCGGAGATCAATAAAAAATCGACACGTAGCAAGTGCACATGACCTCCCCCTCCCTCTCCCCCTCTCTCTTTGCTGTCTCACGGAATCCGAGTCTAATGACCTCGCCCTCTCTTTGCTCTCGATCTCTCTCTGTCAAAAGAAAACCTCTGCTCTCTCTCTCTCTACTCGCTGTCTGGATCCGAAAGAGAAAACCCTGTCTCTTTGCTCTCTGTCCGCTTGCATTCTTTAGAACCAACCTTACCTCCCAACCCAAGCAACAACTTCTCAAAGCCGAGACCAACTTGCCCAGAAAATCCTGTGCCACACCTTCTCAAAAAATGCATTAATCTCTTGCAGTTATGTGCCTCCTCCATATTCAGACTCAAGCAAATCCATGCCTTTCTCGATCAGACATGGCGTCCCACTATCTAACCCAGACATGGGCAAGCACCTCATATTCACCATTGTGTCCCTCCCATCTCCCATGTCTTATGCCAAGCATATATTTTCGAAACTCCAGGATCCCAACATTTTCACATGAAATACCATGATTAAAGGCTATGTTGAGAGTGCAAACTCAAGGCCGGCGGTTGAACTGTACTATCAAATGCATGTCCTCCATAGAACCTGACACACACACGTACCCTTTTCTTCTAAAGGTTGTATAGCTAAGTTGACTGCCGTTAGAGAGGGAGAAAAGATACATTCCATTGCTATAAAAAATGGGTTTGAGTCATTTGTTTTTGTTCATAACTCATTGGTTCACATGTACGCTGCCTGTGGGCATGCCGAGTGTGCACACAGGATGTTTGAGTTAACGCCTGAAAAAAGATCTTGTGGCTTGGAATTCTGTCATTAATGGGTATGCTCTTAACGATAGATTTTGGGAAGATGCCGTGCGAGATCAAAGGAGAGAGAGGGAGAGTTGAGAGAGAGAGGCGTTTCTGAAATCGCAGAGAGAGAGAGTTGAAGTAGAGAGAGAACTCAAGTTTCTGAAATAAAATCATAGAGAGAGAGACAGTCGAAGTAGAGAGAGAGAAGCCTTTTCTGAATGCTGGAAATGAAAGAGAGATAAGCTTACCTGTATGAATCTCCACGTTAACATGCCATGGAAGCCTTACATGTCACAACCTAATTGGTTTCCGATAAACCCACGTTAGAGGTGAAGCGTTCCTCATATATAAATATATATATATATATCTCAGATTCAGATTCTTCGACTGTTCATCAATTTTCTGCAATTGGTAGGGTCGCGTACTGGTACTACTTTGGCAGTGAATAGGAAGTGTGGGACCATTTCTGTCACTTTCAAAAATAAGATAAAAAAAAAAAAAAAAAGATTTGACAGGCTTGGCATGTATATATTCTGAATTATTGGGAAAGAAAGCCAACAAATTATTGCCGAGATGAGGGGTGGGTGAGGGGCAGAGGAGTTTTCATTACACTCTGAAAAAAGTCCCTTTTGAAAAGCATAAAGTAAAGCTTTACATTTTGTCGTATAAGAAACTGATGACATGCATTTCAAACCTTTTTATCATACAACGTTTGGATTGGATTATTGTTGTGTGTGGCTTGACTTGTATTGACCTGAATTAATGGAAAAGATTCTCGTCATGCAGAGAGGATAATCTCAAAATTTATTTATATATCTTCATTTGTTGGGTGAGAATGTCGTAATAAAAAACAATGGCAATAAATTGGATTTTACATCATAATTTGATCCATGTAAATATTTTACTTAACATACTCTACACACTACATGATATGAGATTGAAAATATTGGTGGAAAAAATCCATGCCACAATCACAAGTCAACGAGATGAGCTAGTGAATTAGGATAATTTTTATCCTGTCCTAATTATTTTAAGTAATATTAGATATAGTCTTAAAACATACAAGTCTCACGCACTCATTTTAAAAAAAAAAAAAAAAATTATCCACTATTAAAAATATGAATTTTTCTGCACGTATATAACATATATATATATATCTACTATTTAAAAAAAAAATATGTGTTAATCTTACAAAGATTATAAATATCATTTCTCCACTTTAAACAGCTATATAAGCCGTCGTCGCCCGTCTCTGACTCACCAATTTCCGCTAACCTGCTCTCTCTCTCTTCTCGAAGTAGAAAAATCTTCCTTCTTGCACTGGTCCCCCACGGAGTTCTCCATCCTGTAAGTACTCTCCTTCTTCGGTGCGCTTATATTATCTTGTTTTATTATTTCGGTTTCATCGATTTGTTTTGCCAGTCCAGCACCTCCCGAGTGATTGTCTTCAACTTTGTCATTATTTGATTCTATTTTTTTGCCTTTCGCGATCGGTTCCAGTTTGGTTTTTGTGTCTCTCTTCCACTTCCGTTCGCTTTGTGTTTCGTTTTTTCTCTACATTTGGAGGCATAGATCTGTTGAATTTCGTTAGAAACGGTTTAAAGTTGAGTTAAAAGTTAATGTTGCTTCAAGTACCTTATTCCAGCTCATTTTGTATATATGGATAATCCGAGTCAAATTAATAACTTAATAGATTTATAGTAATTGGTCTGGACATTAGAGCAGTGGTGTATTGCTTTTCTATTATATTTTTGTTATAGTAATAGATTAGTCAACTCTCTCAAGTTCATATGATACATTAATTATATTTTATAACAAAAATAATTTTATAATATTACATTTCACATCAAAACACATCAGCGTGTAGTTAATTTTACTTTTGTAACATTCTTTTGTGGCCAAATTATTCAGCTTTAGCCAAGTTTTGAATTCGGTTCTAATTTGGCTAGAACAACCACCAGAATTTTTTGTTCTAGTCTAGCTAGTACAACTACAAAAAATTTGCTTATTTGCGACCAGTTAATTCCAGCGAAATAACTATTTGTAACTAAAATTAGTTGTAATTTTTCTTTTGATTGCAATAAATTGATCACAAAAGCCCATTTTTCTTGTAGTGTACCCTGTACACCATACATCCCTATTCGGTTTCGTTCCAAATTCAAGCCATTTTCTGCTAGTTTCGATTTCTTTCCATTCTGGTCTGTTGTAATGATAATTTTGTAATTTTGACATGTTTTAAATTGCAAATCTAGTTGGCATTCATGTGATTTTAAAATCTAAAAAGATTTATATAATTTAATTTTTTTAAATCTCATAATTTTTAATAATTTCTCATCTCTTTATTTTTTGAGTATTGCTACTACCACTAGGCCATCTGAATCTTACCACTCAAATGACCGGTCTCTTGACACAGCACTATATATACATATATATATATATTAAAAAATAAAGTGTGTTTGAAAATACAGAAAGAGGAAGTATACAAAAATATATATTCTACCTATTTTGAATTTTTGTTTTTTATTTTATTTTTTATTTTTTAATAAACCATGTGGCATGACATTACCATGTCAAGAGGGTCATCTAAGCGAGAAGTTTTAGATGACCAAGTAGCGTTATTCTTATTTTTTTCTTTGTTTTCCTTTGGTGTTTCAACTCAAATTTGTCACTCTTTAATATTATCTCGAAACTAATATTTCTACATTTATTTTAAGTTTTCAACGTATATTCATTTTATAAATATTCAATTCTTCCTTCCATGTGTAATATATATAGCTAATGCGGAATTAAATGTATACTGAAATGTACCGAATCCGAAATATTTTGTTCCAACTTAAATTGAAATGATCACCATGCAGAACAGAATATAAAACATTGCTCTTTGGTAGTCCACCGGGTGTCGCTCCTACCAATATATTTAGGCCACTATGAGTTGAGATAACTTGTAAATAATAATGAGATATTTGAATTAAGATGAGATGAAATAAAAAGATTAGTGTTGTTTTAGTGAGGACATCCAGCTTCCGTCACGTGGTAGTAGTACGACGTTGGCAGTGAATAGAACCTGTGTGGGGAACCCATGCATATCTGTCCCTTTCAAAAGTAGAAAACAAAGGATTAGATTTGTGTGGGCATGACCGTTTCCTGAGTTAATGCATGGAAAAGATTATTGTCAATGCAGAGAGAATGATATTCTAATTTTATTTATATATTTTTGTTTGTTGGGGGAGAATATCGTAATAAAGATATTGCTAGCCTGCTAGCTAGGTGTCATACGAGCAATTCTCCAACCCAAAAACCAGGTAATCGCAACCCTCATTTGTATTTTTGAATAAACAGAAAAACAACCATTCTTATTAGAAATATAGATATTATGGCAATAAATTGGATTTTACACCATAATTTGAACCATTGCAGGAGTTATTTGAAAATATTATATCTATATAAATTATATCATGTGAATATTTTATTTAATGTGCTATACATATCTTATTTGTGAATAAGTTTTTGAACTTTGTTATTCATCATCTCACACACTAAACATCATATTTTTTTTTAATGCTCAATTCATTGAGGTCTTCTATATATTCATTATCTTATACCACATACTTGTTAAGGAAAAAATATAAAAAGATTAAAAAATCATGTACGTGTGGTGTTTAATGCAAGAATGTGTATAGAATTTATTTATTTATTTATTTTAAATGAGATCGAGGTAGAAACCGAGGCCACAAATACAAGTCAACCAGACGAGCAAGTGAAGAATATTTGTTTGCACGTCCATTCCTCACTAGTGTGAACCTTCCATACACATAAAAAAAATTGTTGAATTATTGAGTTTGCCTTATTAATTAAATTATGAACAGATCATGAGAATGATTCTGATAAATAATAAAAGAAATCGTCTCTATATTTTTAATAAGATATATCTAGCAGTAATTTAATTTCTTAGAAAAAAATATTAGTCTTACTCGAATTTGAGGATTTAAGTGAGAGAAATGTGTATAAAGTAAACTCCATAATATTTATTATTGTATTTATAAATATTTTGAATAGTATTTAATGAATCGGTACTGAAAATGATGGAGTCTCTTTCCTATCATGGATCACGATTACACGGGTCGAAAATCAGTAAGGAAAAGAAAATGATAATGAGTAATATTATATGCAATCGTAAATTCTTAATATTTTTTTAAAATGGTGGGATGTATCATGAAAAAAAAAAAATTTAATGTGAATTTTAGATATACTATTTTTTTTTTTTTTTTTTCAATATGCGTGTAAGATTTGCAACCTTTTGTCTAGGCTATATAAGCCCCGTTTCCCCCGACTTCTCTGACTCGCCTCAAACGAAGATGGACTTACTAGCAGCTTGGATTAATTTGATGTTTTTAGTGGTGTACGTAGTTGCAGTAACAGTAGACCCTATGTTCTTTTATCTTCCCGTGATCAACGAGGCTACCAAATGCATTGCTATAGATAACACTTTAAAAATCACTGCTATTTGCGTGCGATCGTTCCTGGATTTCATTGCTTTTGGGGATCTGGTTCGAAGATCAAAAAGAGATCATGACGGCAGAAAAAGGTGCTCAGACTTCGTAATTAACATTCTCGGTATTCTTCCAGTCCCCCAGGTACAATTACAAACTTTTGATCTGCTTCTAATATGTTTAATAATAATATATACTAGATATATTTTTATTAAAAATATACAAAATAAACTTTCTTAAAATGATCAAATTGAAAAAAAAAAAAAACATTAAAGAAGAGGAAGGGCCGCGCAGACATGAGTCTGCCACCCAATTAAGTTGGGAGACTCATAACATTCTTGCTAGCATCTTAATGCAAGAATATCTTCTATTATCGCGAATAGAGTAATTTTCCTTTCAATTGATTTGGTCACGAGATCATACATATAATTAATTAATACAAATATAATTTGCAAGAAAATTTTGTCCATGCAATCATAATATATTAAATTGCCAATTAGTTATAACAATACCAAAAGATGGGAGAATGTAATATTAAATATAATATATATA
>QEOT01007710.1:0-10325 GCA_003123785.1 Pterocarya stenoptera | reverse complement strand
AACAATTTGAAATCCTTCAAGTGCCCAAGACCTTTAAGTCATATTATTGCCCTCTTCCATAGTTTGTATCAAATGAATCAAAATTGAATCTTCATCCTTCAAGCCTATTTTGACTATTGGGCTCTTTCTTGACTCGTCCCATGTGATTACATCAATCTTTGCATTACTTCTTTGATCATCTTTGCTCTTGTTCTTGTAATTGGTTCATCTGAAACTTGCAAAGAATCTTTATGACAAGGCCCGCCTTGGTTCCCATCAGAATAGCTTTAAAGCGAGGATGACACGGGATGGAGCTGAGTCCAGTAGAGCAACAGAAGGGTGTGCCGCAACCACCAACACCGAGCCCACAACGTCAAGATCATCTATGCCATCAACTCACCGCGAACGTTTGCTGGTAGAGGGTCAGGAGCTAAAAAGTGACGATGAAGAGGTCTTGCAGCACCTCGACCTAGGTCATTTCGGCAACATGGCGTATGATTTAGAAGACGACGCGTTCTACTACTTACTTCAATACATCAAGTGATAGACGGTAGCTTTGGTGAGCAACATCTTCTCCTTAGTTTGTTTAATGTTTGTACTTACGTTGATTTCAATGACGAAATCTTTTTCTTAGGAGGGGAGGATGTAACAACCTGCTAGAAAGTCATTGGTAGAATTTCTATTGACTTTACGAACCTCGTGAAAACCCTATAAATTTTCACGAATCGACCAATCGCCCAGGTTTTAGTTTATCAACATAGCCAGTGTTATCACTCATTATGGTGCTAGAAATATGAGTTGAATTATTTGAGATAGTTAGAAGTATCAGGATGCGTTGTAGTCTACGCTATTAGACTCAGTTGATTATTTAGGATTTTATGGCGTATTAACCCATTTTCATAATTCGGACGAAACACCTGTTTGAAACTGTGATTTTACTTTTAGGGGTACTTCGGGGTTGAATTTCGGTAAATGATTTTCACTATAGGTTAATATGAATATTTAGGATTTTTCAATACTAAGTTTATTATATATATTTTTGAAGTGAATAGTAAGCTCAATAAGTGCACCAAGTGCAGTGTTTTCAAAATCACAGTGTGGAATGTCCAAATTAGGTTAGAAAAGTTTTATTTGGACACTTGGCAAGATCTTAGCCATGCATAGTGAATAGTATTATACACTTGGCTCATAGAGGAACAATGAGATAGATTATGAAAGAATCAAAATGTGAGATCATGCCACTTAAGTGAAACCCTATTCTTTTTCATCTGATTAACCAATTTTGTGCCAGATCAAAGAGGGTTTCAACCCTAGTGAAATCCTAAATGGTTGAAATCTAATTGAAAACCCAAAAGTTTGGTTGAAACCGAAACCCTAAATGATTTCCCCAAATCCCAAAGTTGGCCTCCAAACCCTTTTTAATCCGATTTCTAGTATTGTGTTTAATCACTTAATTAAATCACTTCCACATGCTATTAATTTTTTGAATTCTTGTTATAACATCATTATCCAATATTTTAAACCTTGAAAATTTGATTGGGCCAAGAAAAATTGGTTTTAGGCTTGATAGCATCTCAAACCCTAACCAAAACCCCTTTAAACCCTAAATTGAAACCCACTTGGTTGATGCCCACCATAACCCACTAATTTGGCCACCTTGGCTAAGCTTCTTGAAGAAGTTTTCTCCCCCCACATGGCAGACCATCCACTGTCCTTGGCTACCCCAAATAGTTCCTTGATGTGAGGGAAAGAGCCACCTCATCACACCCCTTCTAGAAGGCAGCTGCAGCAGCCCACTCCCCCTTCACTTTATGTCACATAGCCACCTCTAATCAAGGGTCATTCAAGCCTAGACCTCACCCTTCAAAAGTCTAGAGGCGTACAAGACACTCTTTCTTTCACTTCATCATTTTGCGTGGCGCTTTTCATAGGTATTTTCACATGAGGACTCCTTCAGAAAAGTTGTTTTTATTTGAGTCTAGTTTCTGTGGATATATTAATTATCTCGTTCCATGCTCATTTGATCAGTTAAAAGTGTTGTTAAACATGGAGAGGTCATTCTGGGCGTGAAACTGGAGAGTATGTTATGTTTTGGAGTTTTGGACCAAGCTAATAGACATATCTTGTTCCGAAACGTTTGTGGATTGTTGTGAGAATGTGTTTATGAATGTTTATTGAGGTTTTATTGTATGACTAAAGCTTTTGATGATAGATTTCCTTAGATCTAGAAANTGGATATTCTTTAGGACACATTCTTAAACCATGTGATGTTTTATTTTGAAGATCACATGTCTTTAAGCCATGGATCAAGAGATTTATCAAAGCTAGTTTAGAGAAAAGTTTTTGTTTTTGGACTAAGTGTAAAACCAAAAATTCTAAGTGTTGTTTTGTGATTTTGATGACTTTTGTTTGATGATTTAAAGTATAGTTTATCTTAAGATGATGTTGTGAATATATTAGAAGTAAGATTTGATTTTTTTTTGAAATTCTTGGAGATGTTTTTATTAAGGTTAAAATTTGTAATTTAAGGGTTTACTTTTATTTAAAAGTTTGGATCTTTTTACAAAAGGTTTGGTGTTGATGATTAGCTTTTTCTTAATGGATATTTTAAGTGTGTTTCAAAATTAGGATGGAAAGATATTTTTTGCCAAAATTTGGTTTGATCTTGAGTTTTTTAAAACTTGAAGGAATTGCAACAAATCAAGGGTAATATAGCCTATGTAAGTTTTGGACCTATAGAGTTTTAATAATTGTGTTTGATTTTAACTTTTTTTTTGTATTGATATTTGAGTTTAGGACAAAATTTACATAAGGAATGTAAATTTTGGTAATTTTTAGACTTAGGATGTGAAATCCTTAAGTTAGGGATAAAATGATCATTTTCCCACATGTGGAGGGTAAAATGGTAATTTTACTCTAAGTTGTCTCTATTCAAATTTCTAATTGTTAGTAATTAAATTTCTAACTTTTAGAATACCCTATTATAGTTCCTCATCTTTCGGGATTTATTCTCATAGAATGTGACGATCGAGGTAAGTTAGCTCTTAACTTACCATCAGTCTACTATATATGTGTGATGAGTAAGGAAACTACAGTTTATGTTTTTATGTTGTTATATATGCCATGCTATGCCATGTCATTACATGTTTATCTATTATACAAATTATTCTGTCAAGAAATACTTATCTGTTACATAATATATTTTATCACATGTTACTATCTATTGCAAATATGTCACATTATGTATGCCATCTATTACGTGTGTGTCATGTCACGTAATATTTACTGTCATATGTTATGCTATGTTACGAAGTATTTTCTGTCATATGTTATGCCATGTTACGAAATATTATCTGTTATATATTATGCTATGTTACAAAATATTATCTGTTCCACCTATGCCATGTTATGAAATGTTGTCTATTACACTCATGTCTCAAAGTATGTCATATCAGTCATCTTACGTTCATGTTACGTAAGGACTTCTGTCTTTTCGTATTCACGTCATCCCATCTAGAATACAGTTTGTGTATCTTGAAAACGGTCTTGTTAAGTTATCCATGTCAATCACGACTCTAAGCGCAAGGATGTGGTAATATCCTAGTGGAACTCCTATGTTCACGCTGGAGTGTTTAAAGAGGTGTGAAATTCCCTAGGTTGACGAAGTACAGTGAACAGGTTGCGAATGGGGCCTAACTAACAGGTCACCGGAGTGCGCCAGGCACTAACGCCGATGGAGCCATACTTTATTTTATGTGTGTTCACAGCAAGTGTGACACAAACAATTCATAGGGCACAACAACTGTGGAGCATGAAGTATGGGGCCACTACAACTGTGGAGCATACACTACTTGAGACACAACAATTGTGACACGTAAAATACATGGGGCCACAATAACTGTAGAGTACGTATTAATATACTCACAGCTGGTATAGATACCTGTGTTGGGATGCGGTAATCGGCAGGGACACACGACTCAAGGGGACCCGTGAAGCACCCGTATGGTTAGTTAAATGATTAAGTCTATTGAATAAGATTCCAAGTTCATGTATTTCATGTTCAAGTTATGTTTCACGTTATGTTATATTTAAGTTTACGTTCATGTCAAGTTTAAGTTTATGTCACGTTCATGCTATGTTTCAAGTCTATGTTATGTTTTAAGTTCATGTTCATGTCAGGTTATGTTCATGTTTATGTTATATCATGTTCACGTTCACGTCATGTTTCAAGTTCATGTTTATGTTATGTTATGCTCAGATTCATGTTATTTTCAAGTTCATGTTCAAATTATGTATGTTCACGTTCATACTATGTTTCAAGTCCATATTATGTTTTAGATTCGTTCATGCTATGTTGCTAGTCCATGTTGTGTTTTAAGTTTACGTACATGTTATGTCATGTCAAGCTAAGTTTTAGGTTCAAGTTATGTCAGCTCATATCATGTTCTGTCAAGTCACGTTATGCTTATTATTTCATGCCATGTTATGTCAAGTTATGCTATGTTATTATTGATTTTGATTATGCTTTCATGATTTTACTACCATACATGCATCATTAACCTGTGTGGAAGTTTCTTATTAACTTGCTAAGATTTGTAATCAAATCTCACTGGGGTAGTCCCAACTACCATTCCCCCCGAAATAGTAGGCGATGTGTTAGGATCAGAGCAGGGAGCAGACATTGGCAGACTGGAGGAGGTTGACTAGATGCAACGCGGAGTTTGCAACCTCTATAGTTAGGTCTTTGGATAGTATTCCGGCATCGTTAGTCAAGTTACGTGAGTTACTCAATGAACTTGCCTGATAGTGTATTTTGGCAATATAAATATGGAGTCTGGTCTCCCATGTTTTGAGATTACAGTCTACTGAGACCTGTACTATAATTGTGGATGTTTTATTTATTAAGTATGAATGGATTACGCTTTAATTATTTGGGATAATATAAGTTTGGTGCATAGTATTGCTAAAAAAAAAAGATTATCCACTGCGAATATTGCATAATGCTATATGCATGTTAGGAACATTGCATCTTATATGTCATGAACGGGGGTAGGTAACCTTGTGTTGCATGTCCCAATGCTTCGGATGTCCGTCTGATCCTAAGCGGAATCTGAGGGTGTCATATTACCCATCACACATACACAGTAAACTGATAGTAAGTTAAGAGTAACTTACATCGATCGTTGCGTTCTATGAGAATAAAGCGTGAAACACGACGAACTATAAAAGGGTATTCTAAAAGTTTAAAATTTAATTACTAACAATTATAAATGTGAAAAGAGACAACTTAGAGTAAAATTACCATTTTACCCTCTACTTGTGAAAAAATGACCATTTTACCCCTAACTTAAGAATTTCATACATTCCTCATATAAATTTTGTCCTAAACTCAAATATCAATTTAGAAAAATTTAAAACCAAACATAACTATTAAAACTCTATAGGTCTGAAACTTACATAGGCTATATTACCCTTGATTTGTTGCAATTCCTTCAAATTTTAAAAACTCATGATTAAACCAAATTTTTGCAACAAATATCTTTCCATCCTAAGTTTAAACACACTTAAAATATCCATTAAAAAAAAGCTAATCATCAACACTAAACCTTTAGTAAAAAGATCCAAACTTTTTAACAAAAGTAAACCCTTAAATCACAAATTTTAACCTTAATAAAAACATCTCCAAGAATTTAAAAAAAAAATCAAATTTTACTTCTAACATATTCATAACATCATCCTAAGATAAACCATGCTTTAAATTATCAAACAAAAGTGATTAAAAATCACAAAACAACACTTGGAATTTTTGGTTTTACACTTAGTCCAAAAACAGAAACTTTTCTCTCAACTAACTTTGATAAATCTCTTGACCCATGGCTTAAAGACATGCGATCTTCAAACTAAAACATCACATGGTTTAACAATGTATCCTAAAGAAGATCCAACCATCAAACTTACAATCACATGGCTAAAACGCAATAAAACATGGATCTAACTCAACAACATCAAATCATAGGCCTAACCAAAATCCTCTTGCATGGAAAAATCATATCTTTGGAAATAATATTAAATATCTTCAGAATAACATCCTAACATGCAAATAAGGGATTTAGAATCATCACATAAAATATCAAAGCTTTTGGAGTAAGATTAGACCACGAAATATTCAAACTTTCCCAAAACAGAAACTGTTTTTCCACTTCCAATTTTCAAGTTTCTAAATCTAAGGAAATCTATCATCAAAAGCTTTAGTCATGCAATAAAACCTTAATGAACATTCATAAACACATGCTAACAACACTCAATAAACTTTTCGGACAAAGATATGTCCATTAGCTTGGTCAAAAACTCCAAAACATAGCATACTCTCCAATTCACGCCCAGAATGACCTTTCCATGGTTAAAAATACTTTTGACCGATTCAATGAGCATGGAATGAGACAAATAAGATATTCAAGAAAACTAGACTCAAATACGAACAACTTTTATAAGGATTCATTGTGTGAAAATACTTAAAAAAGGTCAAAATTGCCGCGCAAAACAACCCCAAATTTTGCCCCAGAGAGTGCTTTTGAGTTTCTCTCTAAGAACAAGGTGAAAAGTGATGAAATGAAAGAAAGGGTGCCTTGCACGCCTCTAAACTTCTGAAGGGTGAGGTATGGGCTTGAATGAGCGTTGATTGGAGGTGGCTATGTGACATAAAGTGGAGGGGGAGTGGGCTGCTGCTACTGCCTTCTAGAAGGGGTGTGATGAGGTGGCTCTTTCCCTCACACCAAGGAACTATTTGGGGCAGCCAAGGGCAATGGATGGCCTGCCATATGGGGGGAGAAAAATTCTTCAAAAAGCTTTGCCAAAGTGGCCAAATTCGTGGGTCATGGTGGGCCTCAACTAAGTGGGCTTCAATTTGGGGTTTAAAGCGGGTTTGGTTAGGGTTTGAGATGCTATCAAGCCCAAATCTAATTTTTCTTGGTCTAATCAAATTTTCAAGCTTTAAAAGGTTGGGTAATGATGCCATAACAAGAATTTGAGAAATAAATAGCATGTAGAAGTGATTTAGTCAAGTAATCAAACACAATGCTAGAAATCGGATTAAAATGGGTTTGGAGGCCAACTTTTAGGGTTTGAGGAAACCGTTTAGGGTTTCAGTTTCAACCATGCTTTTGGGGTTCCAATTGGATTCCAACCATTTAGGGTTTCACTAGGGTTGAAACCCTCTTTGATCTGTCAAAAATTGGTTGATCAGATGAAAAGGAATAGGGTTTCGCTTAGGTGGAATGATCTAACACTTTGATTCCTTCATAATCCAACTCATGGTTCCTCTTTGTGCCAAGTGTTTAGTACTATTCACTAAGTGTGGCTAAGATCTTGCCAAGTATCTAAATAAAATTTCTCTAATCTAATTTCAATATTCCGTACTGTGATTTTGAAAACACTATACTTGGTGCGCTTATCGAGGTTACTATTCACTCTAAAAAATATATAATAAACTTAGTACTGAAAAATCCTAAATATTCATATTAACCTATAGTGAAAATCGTTTACCGAAATTCAACCCCGAAGTACCCCTAAAAATAAAATCACAGTTTCAAACAGGTGTTTCATTCAAAATTATGAAAAAGAGTTATTATGCCATAAAATTCTAAATAATCAACTGAGTCTAATGGCGTAAACCATAATGCATTCTGGCACTTCTAACTATCTCAAATAATTCAACTCATATTTCTAGCACCATAATGAGTAATAACACTGACTATATTGATAGACTAAAACTTGTACAATTGGTCGATTTGTGAAAACTTATGGAGTTTTCACGAGGTTCCTAAAGTCAATAGAAATTCTACCAATGAATTTCTAGTGAGCTGTTACATGGTTTCCTCGACAAGGCTCTTGACTTGTTGGATGGGGGAGTAAGGATGTAGGAAAACCTTGTTGAAGGTGAGCTCATTCATCCTTTTCCAGATCTGCAATGCTGTGAGGGAAAATTTAGTCATCTCTTCATCTTCTAGTGACTAAAAGAGGCCATCTACCAGGTTTCTGAATGACTGGAGCTGCGGGCTTGCCTTTTGGAGCTTTCTAACACTTTGACCCCATACATCCTATGCTAAAGGGCATTCCCATAAGGCATGTTCAATTGTTTCTGGAAATAGGTGACATATAGGGCAGGAAGCATCATCAGTAACCTTTCTCTGGTGTAGTTTGGCTTTTGAGGGAAGAGCATCTAGGCAGGCCCTCCACATAAATTTTTTTGCTACATTAGAAATATGCAATTTCCATAACTTGGTCCAGGTTACATCCCCCTTGCTATGCTCAAACGATTGGCCCAAAACATGGTTATTCATCTCAGACTTAAGGTAGTATGCCCTTTTTACTTTGAAGTTACACAAGGGAGTACATCCCTAGACTATCTTGTCTGGTTTGGGAGAGGGATTGAGGGGGATTCTCTTTATAAGTGCAGCTTCTGTTCTGGTGAAGAGTGCTTCTACTAGGGGATGATTCCATTGATGTGTGGTTTCCTCGATGATCATAGTAAATTTGGAGTCTCCTGGCATGAATCTAATTGAGCTTTGTATTCTGAAAGTGGATTGTTGAGGGATCCACTTGTCGTTCCATCACCAATACAGCAGGTTAGGCCTTCCTCAAGTAGTGGTTTTGCTGAGACAAAGCTTTGCCATAGGAGAGAGGAGTTTTATCCTACTTTTGCATTTAAAAATGATCTTCGTTTGAAGTATTTCTCTTTTAGTGCTCTAGCAGCAAGTGAATCTGGAGATGAAAGGATCCGCCAGCATTGTTTAGCTTAGATAGCATCATTAAAGTTTTCAAAGTCTCTCAAACCCAATCCTCCTGACTTCTTAGATTTGCTCATTTGTTTTCAAGCTACCAAGTGGATTTTATGTTCTTGAGTCTGTTGTCCCCATCAAAAAGGCTTGACTAGCCTGTTTAAAGCATGAAGCAACTGCTTTGGCGGCCTGAAAATTCCCATGCAGTATGTAGGGATCGACTGGATCACAACTTTAACTAATATCTCCTTCCCAACTTGTGACAACTGTTTTGTCTTCCAACTGCTTAACCTTGCCTATACTTTATCCAATATTCCTTTGAAAGAGTTGGTTCTAGATCTGCCAATTAGAGCTGGTAAACCCATGTACTTTTCATAAGAGTTGGTCCCTCTAATTCCAGCAATGCTTGTGACAATTTCTTTGGTATCCTCTATGGTATTCTTGCTGAAAAAGATGGAAGTTTCTTCCTTGTTGAGCCTCTGCCCTAATGCTTTCTCATATGTGTCCAACTGGTGGTATATATGACTACATTCAATTGAGTTGGCCTTGCAAAAAAGTAAGGAGTCGTCTGCAAAAAATAGATAATTAATGTGCAAATGGTTCTTTCTTATAGGTAGGCCTGAGATGAAACCATTTCTTTCAGCTTTATTAAGGAGGCTGCTCAAGGCTTCACCACACAAGATGAATAGGTAAGGGGATAGGGGATCCCCTTGCCTAAGACCTCGGGTGGGACAAAACAATAGTTGAGGTGCCCCATTAACAATGAGAGAGTAAGTGACTGTGGTGACACATTACATGATTAGCTCAATCCATGTTGCTGAGAATCCCATTTTATGCATAACAAATTTCAAAAATTGCCATTCTATCCTATCATAGGCTTTGCTCATGTCAAGTTTTAGAGCCATGTAACCATCCATACCTTTTAATCTAGCTTTCACGGTGTGAAGGGATTTGAATGCCACAATGACATTGTTAGTTATTAGCCTCCCTGGGACAAAGGCAGTCTATGTTGGGGAAATGATCTCATGTAAGATTGTTTTCAGTTGATTAGCTAAGGTCTTTGCAATGATTTTGTAGAAAACATTGCATAGACTTATTGGTCTAAAATCAGTGACCTGAAATGGGTTGACCTTCTTAGGAATAAGTGCTATGAAAGTTTCATTAAGTTTGTTGTCCCATTTTCCACTATTCAGAACCTCCAAAGTAGCCTCACATACACGAGTTCACACTATGTCCCAGTGCTCATGAGAAAACTTGGCTGGGAAACCATCAGGCCCAGGAAAACCTAGAGGATTCATAGTAAAGATGGCTACTTTGATCTCTTCTACTGTGAATATTTTGGAGAGGATGGAGTTCATGTCCTCTAGGTGGAGAGGTTGAAAACAATTTAGTAAATATTGGTTGAAGACATGGCATATTCCCTGCGGGTCACATGTTTCTTGGCCTGAATTGGACTGGATTCTGCTAATAGTATTGGTCTTCTTCCTTTGGTTTTCACAGTTGTGGAAGAACTTGGTGTTTCGATCCCCATCCTTAAGCCATGCCTGTTTTGCTCTCTATTGCCACTTT
>QEOT01007709.1:0-16478 GCA_003123785.1 Pterocarya stenoptera | reverse complement strand
AAAAAGCATTTTATTATATTGTTTCCAAACAAATGTGACATATTTGAAAGTACTTTAAGCATATGGTTACTAAACAGTAAATAACTTTGTAATAGTAGAGCTTATCACTTCAGCTCTACAACTAAAAGCCCTAAGGCTAAAAGTTATATTACCTACCACAATCCCAAACATGCATTAAGAATTCTTCAGTGTCAGACAACTTGGTGTCTCTCGTGTATATCCCTTGTGTACTTGGATTGCACCTTTCACATTTATCAATAAAGAATTATTACTCACAGAAAGGCTTGTTATTGAATTCTAGATCTTGCTGCTATATGGCCAATCCTATTTTAATTCAATTTACGGGAAAATGCATTTGACTTTTTGTGAGCAGCCTTGCCTCATTCATGGGCTTGTTTAATGTTTGTTTTGCAGAAAAATATTTCGTTAACTGATGACAAAAGCTCCAAAATCATATTAAATGCTGGAAATGGTGTTTGTGAGCTTCATGTGGGCCCTCCTGTAGGGGCAAACTTTTATGTGCGTCTCCCTTCTTTTCACAAGCTGGTGACACCAGTCAATGGTACATACTTCTTGATCCTGACAGTGCTCGTCTTTGGAGGGACATGGGCTTGCTGCAAGCTTAGGAAGAGGAGGCATCCCGGTGGAGTCCCATATCAAGAGCTTGAAATGGGTCTGCCGGAATCTGTTTCAGCTACAAATGTGGAAACAGCAGAAGGTTGGGATCAGGGTTGGGATGATGACTGGGATGAAAATAATGCAGTGAAGTCCCAAGCACTTGTAGGAAGCATTTCTGCAAATGGCCTTACTTCTAGATCTTCAAACAGAGATGGATGGGAAAATGACTGGAATGACTAGTTATTCGACAGACAATTGTGGCGGCGGAAAGAGAAATTTTTGCTAAAAAGGTAGGAGAAGTAGCAGAGGATGTACGAGAAATTAAAAATTAAAAATAAAAAATCAATGTAGAACAAATAGGATCATGATAAAACGAGTACAAAACTTTACCGCTTGTGTTATTTTTTAGTCAAAAGTCGGGCTTTCTTGTTCCTTTCATGTTATAGTTGGAGCCCAAAATGAATGAGGTCTGTAAAAGTCTTGTTTTGTTTTAGGATTTTGAAGCACGGGAGGTAAAAAGTATTTACCTCCTTTCTGTACCTTATCTGTACACATCTTTAATTATATTTTTTGGAAAGACTGAAGGGGTGGAGAATGGAGTTTAACGTCATGTGCTTCTTATTTTCATTCTATTAACATCTAACTCTTGAATCAATTCTGAATTTTTCAATAAAAGAAATTCAAAAGTTAATGAACAATGCAACATTCGAACAAGATATGGATGTATGATATACCATATCTTCTTCGATCATATGGCATAAAAGATTCGTTTTTCTTCATCGTAACAGATGCCTTACCGGCAGTGTTTTCTTTTGCGGCTACATACATATTCTCTTTTTGTTCATCCAAAGTGATTTAAGATGTATTCTTTCATCTATGGTATAAAGAAAAAGAAAGTAGTATGCAATCAGTGGTACATACCAGATCAATATCGGATCTTTAGGCATTTCGTAGTCAATTACACGTTGTCCTTGAATAGTGAACAATAATACCACAAATATACTTCAAAGAAACGATGGTATTAATAGGTTGAAGTCTGTCTTATTATTGTGCCCAATAAATTTACAACTTCTTTTTAACGATTTATAATGGTGTGGGACATAGTGATTTGATGCGTAATCCCCTTCCAAATGTTTGTAAAACATCACTATAAATCAACAACTACCACGCCTTACGTTCTATCTGGTTTAGTGACATCTTTTCTTTCTTTTCATTCCAGCAGGCAGGCATGATCAATCAAGAAGATGAAAATGTTCCCCCGTATTTTCCACTGGTCTTTTCCCCCATCACCACCTCCAAGACCAAGATCCTAAACCCATTCACATCACATTTCTCAGTGATTTTCACAATACCACATGCAAATTCAGGAGCCATGTACCAAGAGCACTCTGAATTTTTCTGTTGAAGAGACAATGGTACAACATTCCAGGCCAAAATCTCCTACTTTTGGCTCACCAGAGCTGTCTATCATATTATTTATTGATTTTAGATTGTAGTAATTGATTTTCATTTGATCCAATGGGTCAAACATTTTGTCATACCAAAAACAATGTTGAACCTCTATCGCCAAGAGAGGCAATTTCCGTTCAGCCCATCATGGAGATGCTTATACAAACTCCCGATCTCATGGCCGACTGGTTGAACGGGTCGGGTAGAGGAGTCTTGTATGTATTCTCAATCGACAATTGCTATTGTTTTGAACAACTAATCTCAACTGCTAACCTACGACAAGAAAAGACGGTGGCCCAATGTGTCTGGTACCTCCAATGCCTAAATTAGAAATATTTACGTATTGTCTTGTAGTGAGGGATCAAAAAATTACCTTGGATTGCTAATGCTAGCTCTTTATATAGATGTGGATTATTGCTAATAAGGATAGCTCAATTCTTTCCTCAAATCTTGTGCACTCAATTATCAAACTCTCGGGAGTTACTTTGTGTTCCTAATATTAAAAATAAATAAAAAATCATTTCACCACCCAAGATCATGTTTTTCTTAAGTTTCACCCGTCTTACTTTCTTGTGAAGGATTAGATCACGAGGGCGAAACTACAAAGAGGTGCATGTGAAAACATCGTTTATAATTTTTTGGAATCACTGGTTGCTTCCCCTTCAAAAATGGTTGCATGTGTGCATGAACAGACGTTGATTGATGGATGACACAAGCGTCTTGGCAACCCCTCTCTTAAAATTGTCCACCATCTTGTTAATTGTTTTTCTCTTCCTGTTAAACCAAATAAAATCACATCATTGTGTGATTCATGTTCTATTAATAAAGAATATCAACAACCTTTTCGATCCACAAGTTTTTAAAGTCATGCTCCTCTTGATCTTGTCTATACTGATGTTTGGGTGCCCGCTCATTGTACTGGTCTTGATGGTTCTCGTTACTATTTACTTTTGGTTGACCATTACACAAAATATATGTGGTTTTATCCTATGCTTGCAAAGTTGTGTGTTTGAAACATTTTTCTTCAATTCAAAGAACTGGTTGAAAAACGATTTCGAACAAAAATAAAGTCTCTATTATGATAATGGTTGAGAATTCATCAGTCTTAAGCTTTTTCTTTCTCTCCATGGCATATGGTGTCTCTCTCCCCCTTTCATATTGGCCTCATACCTTTCAAACTGCCACTTATTTCATAAATCGACAACCCACTCATCTCCTTCAAACTAAATCACCCTTTGAGGCCCTGTTTGGACAAAAGTCCAATTACCTCAAACTTAAGAAGTTCGGCTGCCTATGTTACCCTCTTACCCGGCCTTATAACACCAATTAACTTCAGCCCAAGTCCATTCCTTGTGTCTTTGTTGGTTACTCTCAGACTCAGAGTGCTTACCAGTGCTTGGACCCAAAAGCCCATAGGCTTTATGTTTCTCAGCATGTTATGTTTGCCGAAGAGCAAAATTACCAACTCTTGAAATCCCCTGTGTCTCCTCCTGGATCCACGAACACAAAACCCTCCCTTTTTCTCGACGTCCAACTGCCACTTGCTCGCATGTTGCCGCTCCTGTCTTCTACTGCACCAGTGACTCTGGACAGTGTCTCTACCGCAACTAGAGCATCTCCAGGTAATCCTTGTATCTCTTCCTCTCCTGATTTTTTGATTTTCCCTCAATACTGATGAACACCCACTATCGGCACCGTGTGAGTCTGCTTTTTTGTTTCCATGTGAACCCGTTCACTCAGGATCATCACCTCCCTCTCATAGCTCCCTCCCTCTAGGTCAAATCGAAAAACCCCATTCTCCAACTCACAGATCACACAATCACTACAAGAAATAAGGCTATTTATGGCGATCAAAGTCGTCGAAAAAATTAGCAAAACTTGCCAATATTATGTAACTCCGGCTAAAAATGTTTGCCAAAAATTCGCCGCTTCTAAAGAGCCAAGTAAAAAAAATTTTGCCGATTATTGAAAATTGACACAAATACTAACTTTTACCAACGATTTTCCACGCCAGAAATATTATAGATGATCGCCAAAAAAATGAAATACAAAACTATCTATTAGTCGCTAAAATTTATTTTCGGCGATTACTAGTTGTCGAAAATATAATCATTTGCAGCGAATTTATGTTGCCGTAAATACTTTCTTGACATTACTGGCGATGCTTGCCTTTCACCGTTAATGTGAAGTACACTATTTGCGGTGATAATATACTCGCCACAAATAATATTTCGGCAAGTAAAAAAGCACCGTTAGTTATTTGTAGTGTCGTTTATAATCGCCTCTAATATATTTTCGGTAATTTATTTTCACTGGAAATGGTTGTTCAAAACGACATCATTTTGTTTATATTTTCTCCTATGAGGTTATTTTTTCCTTAATATTTGTTTATTTCATAACAGTTAATTGCTTGCAAATAAATTATAAATGCTAGATTATAAATTATAATTGCTATATATGTCAACATCATTCAAATAACCTTAACGTACATATTTGAAATTCACAAGGATTTAGTCTTAAGTTTTACACAATACCATCCAACATATCACAATGGAATATCACAATGCTAACATTAATTTGTCTTCATGAATGCACCAGCTTCTTCAACACAAGTGTTTTTCTTTCTAACCACCATGTTCCAACGAGTATGGGAAGAACTGAATTAGGTTCACCAGTTTTACTTCAAGTGCTTAAACACAACTGTAAAGAAATGCAATATATTTCTGCAAAAAACATAATATTCAAGACCCAAGTTACAAGGCATTCAGTTTATAATCAGTTATATAGAAATAATGGTCTCAAAACTCCCAGTTAGAATTTTCTTCCATGGTGTTCAAATTCAATTATTTTATTCAATACAACAATAACACAGCATCCCCACCCATTTTGTAAAATGTAAAAAGTTTGCAGCAACAAAGTCATAAATAGAATAAAATCTACAAAATATATATGTGTAACCATCAACATTTCACACATGACAATTACCCCACAAAATATAAAACACCAACTTGAACCTTTTAAGGAGTCATATATAAATATATATATATATGTATCATGGTCCCAAGACCTTACAAATACAAATACATATTGTAAGTTTTGGCAATGTGCAAAGAACTATATATATATATTTATGTATATTAGTACAAAGGCCTCACCTGAAATTGGAGCTATCTTTTACATAATGTTTTGAAGACTTTCGAGGCCATTTCAGAAAGTCCCTATGTATGCTAGCTCTTTAATCTGGTAGCTAGCAAGCTTCCAAAATCACAATACCCAATGAAACTAAAATCCGACACTTGACAATTTGATCCTACCAAACAAAGTATGCACCAAAAAGATTAAATTACACAGGTGAAAAACCATATGCACTTATAATTCTTTATACGAGAAGTACATAATTTGATGGGATAATGCACTGGTAAATACCAAGTCTACTGCACTCACCCAAGATGATTTTCTCCCATGAAATCTCGCATTCAGCAACTTCATTGACAAAACAGAGAAATAGCATGTAATGATGATCTTTACAAGTTATTTTTTCTTGATCTTATAGACGTTGAAAGATACATAAAAAACAACAAGGTCAGAACAAGAATAAATGAAAATCTAAAGGTTAGTCATGTACTAATAATAATAAAAAAAATGTTACTTATATATTGATAACTTACCTTACTGTAGCAGTTTCACTATACATTAATAACCAAGAACTTCCAAGTGACCAGTTGGTGGCAAGAGCAACTTACATATCCTGACAGAAACTACAAAATATCCTAAAAACTTAAAAATATACTACATATCCCACACCAGTAACTGATATACAAAATCTGGGTTCTGGAGAATTCTAGAGACATTTTGTTACTATATTACTTTAACTTTCATCTCCTTACCAAAATTCATAAAAATTTGTTACCCTCAAATTTAGTAACTGGCTATGCAGGTTCCTAAGTCTCTCTATGAGACCCTTCCTAGGTCTGCCTCTCTAACTCATATATCTTCATAAACTTGTCATACTCGGCTTGTTTCTCCATTACTAGCATACCATTCGCTTGTAAGTCATCATGTAAAGTCTTATAATGTGCAGCTTCTTTCTCACTTTTTTCTGCACGTTCAATTAATTTTACTATTCGGGCATTAGTTGTTTGTCTAGATAACTCGGGAATAACCATCTTGCCCAAACCCCTTACATACCTTGGCCTATGGCCCAAAACTTCCTTAAAGATTGTTGTTGCAGTCTCTTTAGTCCACTTCTTAGGCTCCAGTTCTGCCATCTTTGTTGCCATCTCATTCTATCAACTATGGAAAAATCACACATGTTAGGTGCTCATAATATGTACTTATAAGCACAAAAAAATGGACAGTAGTTTTTCTCAAACATATGTAGGGATTTTACTTTAACACTCACATATTTCTCTTCTGTCATAGGAGTCACAAATTTGTCATTATTCTTTGACCACCTGACTTCTTTAAAGAAATCGATCAAACTCTCCTCATTCCTAGACTGCAAATAAAGTAAATTACATTCAAACTTAAATTGAATATATGAACACCATTATGGAGTACAAATTAAAGGAGTACAAGCAACTAGCGTTCACAATGGAAAACTCAAATCTACATGAAGATCTCTCATTCAAGCTATCAAATATGATGTTGGGATTAGACTTATAAGTTACAAACAATAACGGTTATAGTGTGTTTAAACAAGTTTTTTCATAAGTAAATGTGCAAGTAATTATATTAGTCATTGATATATAGAGAACACAAAAGAAATACACAACTTTGAAGAAGCCTACCATATCAATTAGCACAAAGAAAGAATAATGTTAGATACAGTTGATGTGCATCTTGCAACCAAAATGGAGACTTACCCTTATCTCCATTAGCAGCACAAATGGTCTTCATCCAACCATGTGATTGTTTTGTTGCTTCTCCATATTACTTTTATTTAATTCAGGCATCCACTACAGTCACACAGAACATGATATACATACATTCAATATAAAGGTGTCAAGAGGATTATATGACTAAAAATATCCATTTAATACAGTTGACTATTTTAACAAAAACCTACTATCCTAACTAACATTTAATACAGGTGGCTATTTTAATAAAAAATGCCACAACATGTTAATTAAATATGTGACTGTCAACTTACCTTAAAGCCCTCACTTGAATATCAAACACATAACTTCACCCAAGTGGTTGGTGTCACCAACGGTGGCGCATTCGCAAGTGTTTCTTCATTACTCTCTTGTTGCTTATAGGTTTTATATAAATCATAGCGAATATGACTAAACTGCTTGCATAATGTCTTCATAACTGTATCACGTTGGTTCTTCTTTGTCTACTCGAGGATGAAGTCAGCTTACAGACAAACATCAAGAGTATTAATTATAATCTCCCAGCCTCGAGTTTTACATTACCAACGTTAGGCTTTCAACTACTATATTTGAACATGAATTGCATTCTCGTACTTTTACTTGAACGCGTATAATCAATTCTTCATTCTCATTAGCTGGTATGTCGTGCCAACTAGTATGACTCAAGTCCACATGGTGCTTGACCAACCATGTAACCCTTGTAGTAAACAAGGTAGTGTTTCACAACAATGTGTAGTTTTACCGTCCTTTATTTTCAGGGGTATCTTTTCATACTTTCACACCTTTTTAAACTTTGTGCTCTTTGCTGCTCCTCGCCCATGCTTCTAGCTAAGTGGTACTAAGTTGTTCTCAATGGCCATATTATCATCATAGTTCAACAATGAAACTAATCATAATCATGTTAAATATATAATGTAAAACAAAATGTAAAACAATATCCAAAATATAAAACAATATCAATTTAAATTAGATTAATACCAGACGGGGTTTGTGCTTAGTGGTGAATCAACTGCTGGCATGTCATTTGGTTTTGTGCTCGGGACAACATCAGATGGCTCGGTTGAGTCATCTGAACTTGAGAATACTCATCTCTATGATCCATGGCAGCAATGGGTACTCTATTCCAAACTTCTTCAATCTCTCTATGAGATCTACCTCCACCATAGCTCACGTCGCATGATCGACCTCTACCTCTTCCAATTATCGGCATATCCAACACGCAATATAAATAAAATTCTAGTGGGTGTGCTTACCAAAAAAATTGGGCCACCAAAATTATTCCTACAATTACACTAAAAGGATACAATTATTTATTTATTATTATACTTAGAATGAATATTACAATTAGCTCATCTCGATACTATTTGTTTAATTAACCAGGACATTTAGTCTTACTACTCCTAGTGTGCTGCCATTACAAACTTTGTTAAATTGTTTGAAAAATAACAAAATAATTCTCAAGCAAATTACACATCCATTCAATGAAAAATCTGCTATTCTTGAAGTAAATTGCACACTGCTAACGACCTTCCAATTCCTGCATTCAATAGGAAAAGATGGAAAAGACGGTTCTTTAATTTGATAAATGATATTTAGGATAAGCACACAATGAGTACTATGGAGACACGATGTTATTACTAGCTTTGAAGTGGCTAGTTCATCACATCCTCTATCTAGAAACTATCTTCTTCTATGCTACCCTTCACTTCAGTGCTGTGAGTAGACCTGTCTTTGCTGGTATTGTCATTAATAAACCCCCTCTCAAACTGGTCACAAGTTGACCTTTTCATTATCAACGTGTCAACTTCAATATGCTCCAGCTCAACATTAGGCCTATACATGTCTGTTGGCAGTGGAATTTCATCAGCATGGACACTCACGTAAGCATCGCCAGAATTATCCTCTTGGTATGTATCAATGTCGCTAGAATTAGATGTATCATCTTCAATAAAGGTTCTCGTGGAAAGTCATAGACATTTCGACTTTTAACCTTTTGCACTATATACCAATCACCACGGGTGCTGCGATTTTTTAGGTAAAACATTTGCGAAGCTTGGGAAGCCAAAACAAAAGGGTCGTCCTTATAAGTTGTCCTCGAAATATTAACACTAGTAAAATGTTGTTCCACACGTATCCTTCATTTGGAATCAGAGATATTGAACCATGCACATTTGAATAAGTAAACACGACACCAACCCATATAGCGGATTTCCAAAATGTCTCTTAGTCTACCAAAGTACTCTAGCTTTTCAGATCCTGGTTGTTCACTAATCACCATGGCACCTGAGTTTTGGGTGCAACGATGTTCTTCACGATTTTTTTGTGTGAAATCTTATACCATTAGTTATGCAACCTAAATAAGATGCACCCCAAGGGTTAGGACCACATGCTAGGGCATATAGATCCTCTGAAACTTCTTCAGGATTATCAGCACGCAGACTTTGAATCTATCACAAGTTAAAACAAGGAACATCATAAAGGGACAAGAAACATATTCAAAACTCATATAGGGGTGAACTTCCAAATGAATTTTTCTACATGTTACTTAAACCAATCTAGGAATTTTACAACATGCATACTATCGACATCATTAGGATACTCTTCACTTACCTGCGTAGTGCTCACTAGACAAAAGAACATGTTTGATTAATAAGTATGTGTAAATGATGCAACGTAAATCAGTATATTTAGAACAAAAAAACTACTAAGTTGGTAAGTAGTTTGGTTACTTACTTAAGGTATAGATCAATCTCTGTGCAATTATTAAGAACATACCATCTAGCTTTTATGAAAATGTTATCATCTAATCGGTGATGTGAAGCAAAACCCATAGGGCGCACCTTCTGTGAAAAATCACTAAGCCCCTCTCGTACACCCTCTTCTCCTTCATGAATGTTACATTCGGAGGGATTAAATCTAGTCTCAGCATTGTGGAGGAACATGGACCAAAAATTCAAGCATTCTACATGGATATAAGTCTCGACTATTGAACCTTCCAGGCAGGCCTTATTCTTAACATATCTCTTGAATTTTTCAAGATACCTCTCGAGAGAGTACATCTACCTATATTGAATTGGCCTTGCAAACAGAGCCTCATGTGGCAAATAGTAGACTAAGTGCACCATTACATCAAAAAAATGTAGGAGAAAAAACCATCTCAAGCTTGTAGAGAATGACGACAATATCAGCTTGAAGATGCTCGACTACGTTTGGGTACCAAGAATACCTCAGGTATCTTCAGAATACTCTACTACTATTTAGACATCAACCTTACATATTCTAGCACACAATTCTTTGAAAAAAGTGCCTAGCTTAGTTAGTGCCAATCAAACATCTTGGCGTAAGTATCCAGATATTGCTGCATGAAGTAATCTTTGCATGAAAATATGGCAATCATGACTTTTCATCCCCGAGATTTTGCAATCAAGTACACTAACATATCTGGTGATGTTCAAAGCGGAATTTCACACCGCGCAATCAATTATAGAAACCAGTCCACTTAGCTCCATACAACATATAACATGCATGTGGCATACTAATGCGTTGTCCATCCTGAATAAGGTGTAACTCCTTCCTTATATTGAAATAGAAAGATTACGATGTGCATTAGGATGATCTTTAGTTTTTCCGAAGATATTCATCAAAGTTTCTAAGATGTTGTCACAAATGTTCTTCTTAATGTGCATTACATCTAGATTATGTCTAATCTTTATAGTCGACCAATACAGCAATTGAAAGAAGATATTTTTTTTGGTCCAATTAAACTTATCTATGGTATGCTTTCTTTTCTTTATGCCTTTGCTAAACTTTGCATCGAGAATATTTTGAAGTTGAATCAGTATATCTTCTCCTAAATACACTGTAGGTGGGTTGCGATGCTCTGCATAGCAATTAAAAATAGTCTTTTTCTTTCTCCAAATGCGGCTTGATGGCAAGAATCGGTAATAATCCATGCAACAATGCTTTCGGCTATATGTCAACCACATGAAATTTGTTTTTTCCTTGCACGATGGATACGCCATCTTCTCCTTAGTGTTCCACCTAAAGCAGTTTCCATAAGCAGAGAAGTTATTGATTGTCCACAACAATGCTGCATGCAATTGGAACGTCTATCTAGCCTTTACATCATATGTATCAACACCATTATCCCATAGATCAATCAATTCATCTATTAGAGACTGAAGATAAATATTGATTTCATTTATTGGTGATCTTGGTCCAGGAATCAAGAGTGAAGTGATAAAAAATGAATCTTTCATGCATAACCATGTGGGCAAGTTGTAAGAGACAAGAATCATTGGCCATACGCTGTAAGGCATAGCCAAATTATTAAATGGGTTGAAACCGTCGCTAGCTAAACCAAGTCTAATATTTCTTGGATCTTCCGTGAACCAAGCATGCTCTTGATCAAATATTGTTCACACCTCAGAGTCAGCTATATGACTTACAATACCCTACTGAATGACACGCTGATCCTTGTGCCATCGCATATCAGCTGCTGTTTTCTATGACATAAACAGTCTCTGCAACCTTGGCTTCAACAGGAAATGTCATAGAACCTTTTGAGGAATTCGTCTTTTCTTACTTTCGTTGAATTTCCACCTTGGGAGTTTACATTTTGGGCACTCATTTTTATATACATTTTCTCTCCAATAAAGTATGCAATCATTCAGACAAACATATATCTAGGTGTAAGTAAAGCTCATGCCTTTTTCCAAATTACGTGACTCTTGATATGAGTAATTTGTTATTGGAACATTAGTAATTTGTTATGCAGCAACTTGACAGTGAATGATAATTTATAATAATTTGTACAGCCTTCATAAAGAAGACGTTAGGAATCAGCCAACAACAGGTCGAAAGTTGACGATGATTCAGTATCGAGCTCTAACGAACCCTCAGAATGGAATAACTCAGTTATGGGAACATCAAGAAATGTCCCAACCCGAAAATCTCGTAACATAACATCGATATCATCAATGTAATCATCCTTTTCTTAGGGATCATGTAGATCATCATCATCATCACTTATGATTAAATCTTCCTCCTCGCCATGGAAAATCCACGTCGTGTAATTCTTCTCAATACCTTTAATGAACAAGTGTCACTCTACCTAGCTTATAGGTAGGAAGTAATTATTTAAACACAGGACACATGGGCAACAAATTTCCTCATTGGTAACATGAGATCGAGTCAAGGTAACGAATTCCTTAACTTCTTTAGCATATTCCCTAGATCCAAATCTATAAGTGATTTGCATCCAACTCTTGTCCATCTAGAACTTGGTAGAGATGGGAAAGTTATTCAGTAAGGGATAAATTCAGCACAATGCCACATAGAATTCGGTCAAGTAAGGAAAAAGTTGTTTAGTGAGTAGGTTGGTGGCTACCATGTCTGGGTGTAAACATGTATATGTATTTAAACTTATGAGCATATATATTATTAGGGGTGTGCAATAATAAGTAAAAGCTTTGGTACTTTTAGGTATGAAGATAAGTGGTAAGAAAGGGTGTCAAGAGGGTACACATATTTTGTTAATTAGAACCCGATTAAGGTAATTCCAACTCTGTGCTCTACTCTTAATGTTAGATCATTCCTCTTCTTCCTCCTATTAAGGTAATTCACAAAATTACCTCATTACTTATGATTAAGGTAATTTTCATGGGCAAAATTATCTATCCTAGATATATTCCTACAATTATGGTAGATGTCATTGCTCAAAGAAATTGAATGGTAAAAATCTACTAAAAACAAAGGAAAACAAAAGAGCTAGATAAAAATACTCTTGAGCAAACAATTATGGTAGATGTCATTGCTTAGAGAAACTAAATAGCAAAAATCTACTAAAAACAGAGTTCAAAAACAAAAGAGTTAGATAAAAATACGCTTGAGCAAAATAATGGGATTGACAATATTTTGAGGCTGCCCCAAATAATAGACAGAATTAATAGCTCAATATGAATCATACATTATTATCATTGAAATTACTCAAACAGTAAAACAACTTTTTAGTGGCAATATCTACGTCTCCGCAAATAAAAATTGCCACAAATTCTACATTTTCTTATAGGAGCATGATGAATGGGAGTGGGTTAAGGACACAATGTCCATACCATTAAAGATCGTAAAAAGGGCAATGATTTCTAGCCTTAATTACTACTAAAATAATTATAATTATGAATATAGAAATTCAATTAGGATAATCAGTATCATGTTTCAATCATCATGCATGGGGGCAAAGATTCAACATTATTTGATCATGATAATCTTGATTAATGTGAAAAAAGGTTTATTTTGTACTTTTAATTAAAAAATTAAAAGGAACCAAAAGGATTAACCCAACTAATGAAATTCATGTACTTTAAATTGTCCATGAAGTTGGTAATTATTAACATACTAGGTGAAAATAACGTGCAATGCATGTTTGCTTAGTTTATAATATAATTATAAATAATATATCACTGTAATTTATAAATAATTTATAAATAACTTCAAAGAACTTTATTTTTTGTGAAAATAGAATTTTATATAGCTAGAGTATTTGGGTTTAGAGGAAAAGGAAACAATATAAGCAACCAAATTATCTATACTTTAAATAAAAAAGGAAACGAAAATAACAAAATAACATATCAAACAAAAAAATATCAAGAAAATGAAACCTATAAAAGAATAGATCAATATATCACATATGAGAATTCTTAAATAAAATATTTGCCAAAATCTATTTGTTCTTCAAAGCAAGTAGCGAATAAAAATTATAAGTAGCTTATTGTACTTTTTAGCATATTTTTTACATTTTTTTAACAGAAACAATAACAATACTTATTAACAATAATATTAACATTTGATTACATTACATTTCAGAATTTTAGAATTAACAGTTATAATTTGTTACAATAATGTTAACAATAATATTAACATTTGATTACATTACATTTCAGTTATTTTAGAATTAACAGTTATTTTTAGAATTTTTTATTTTCTAGATAAAAAATAGTAACAATACTTATTTTTTGTTGTTGATGCATATATTATGCTATAGTGTGTTTGGATGTAGTTGAAGAAAGTGGTGGATTTTTATTGTTGTGATTCTGTCTAATTTTTTTTTCACTCCAGTAATCACTGCATTTTGTTTATTTTGTTTGTTGCCTATTTTTCTGTTGCTTTTTTTTTTTTATTCCTATTAGGTTTGTTAACAATATTAACATGTTTACATATTAGGTTTGTTATTATCTAAAAGAACACAAAGGTAAAACAAATATAAAGGAAAACAAATATAAAGAAGGTTTGTTATTAGGACATATTAGGTTTGTTATAACACAATATTATAACATGTCATTATATATAACATGCACACTGAAACACATTGTTAGCACCAACCACTTATTAACATGTTCACATATTAGGTTTGTTATTATCTCAAATTTCAAAATTTGTGATGTTATTGTGTGTACCTGAATCCTCGTTGGAATATGACAAGAATAATTTCTCTTAGAATGAAATAAATGCACAACCAATTAATATTTGATAACTTATTAAAAGAAAACTTGTGTGAAATATGCAACAAGCAAAACATGTTTTTTTTTCTTGAATAGTTAACATAAAACAGATTAATATAAGATTAATTAAGATACATTACCTTAAATCCGGTAAAATTTGAAGACCCAGTAGAAAGATCAATACAATCTGTAATCAGGATAGAGGAGAATTTGGATTTTGAGATTTAGAAGAGAAGATAAACATAAATCATAGATTTGAAGTACCAAAAATTGCTGGCTGATTAATATTAGATCAATACTTTCAGCAAGAGTAAAAGTAAATACTTAGTAGCTTCCAGCAGCACAACGATGATTACAAACTCGAGCAGAAGCAGAAGTGAGGGGATTTCTTTGCCTGTGAAGGTGTAGTTGATGAGTTTCTTTGTCAATTGAGATTGTAAAGTTAATTAGATGAGATTAATGTTTGATAGAATAAGTACAAAATGACAGAATACACGTGCATGCAAAGATGTATCTGAAATAAATTATTATATTGAAATTTTCAATCAATATACGGCTATTTAATGAAGTTTCATTGTTTGATTGAATAATGACTTAACTTCCATTCGTCGAATACATTCACAATAAACGGATGCATTTATACGAACGGCGTTAGTCTACTTTACGGATGCATTGAACAATGACAACTCAATACCTTTGACTGACGGCCTGCAACTTGTCATCATTTATTATACTTATCATATCAATTACCTCACTATAAAACATTTTTCGTTATTATTTTGGCTTTTATCTCTTACTTTTTACCATTCTATATATAATCCCAATATATATCGAGGTGCAAATAGTGCTACCCTCATCCTGATACTATATAATATATTAATATATATAATATACAAGAAAACGAAAAAAGGACGAAAGAGGAGGCTCACTCTTCTCCAGAAAAGCAAAAGAAATTTCAAGAAAAAAAAAAAAAAGAGAAATGTTATCTTCAAAAATTTTTTTATTAAATAATTAATAATTAAGGATGTTATTATTAATATAATGACATTTTTATATATTTATAAAAATATTTTAATATGATAAAAAAAAAAATCAATTTGACTCAGCGCTCAAAAGAAAAAAAGAAAATCTAGTTAAGAGAAAAAGACGGAAAAAAAATCGAAAGATGTGACTGACTCTTCTCGAGAAAAACAAAAGCAAATGCAAAAGGAAGTAAACATATACTGTTATTTGCTTTATAAGTAAAAGGATGAAAGATGTTTACAGTCATGATACGTGTACTCTTAATTTATTTTTTTAATTGAGATTGCTTTTATGATGGCTGACAGATTGCTTTTAACGGACAAATTGCGTTAACTTTAACAGAGAATAACAAAATTATGATAAACCAACAATTTTTCGTTAGATAGATACTTTTTATATATAGAGATATAAAAGTTGTGGGACTTTTAGTTATCCAACACTTAGAGATGATCATGGTTGTAACTACTGATCAACTCATCTTTTTACTGGTGCAATTAGATCTAAGCTGCTCATGATGTATTGGAGAGGAATGGATCATTAACATTTAAATGACTAATTATTAAATATGTATGTATGTATGTAGTAAAGTTGGTAACTCCAATCACATATATATATAATATAATATAATATAATATAATATAATATAATAATATATATATATATATGATTTTGTTTCCAGCACTGCGGATATATATCCATTCTTCCATTGTAATGCTACTTTTAAATCTTCTTCTTCTTCTTCTTCGTCTTTTTAATTAACTTCAATGCCTTTCTAATTTCCCCCTATTATTTTTCCATGTGCAGTTGAATTAGAAATAGTTTTTTTGGCAAGATGTTTTGTTCTCAACCACATTATAATCTAGCTACTTCAATAGCCTTTTCTATGTATATATGCAGAAATTAAACAGGGAATTAATGCAGAACATCCTCAGCTACCTGGTGAAAGACAAGAAATGCATGCGTTGACTCCATCGATCTTCTCATGCATGCATGTATGCCACCAATATTGTCG